>LAEG01000872.1:0-24300 GCA_001455585.1 Diplodia scrobiculata | reverse complement strand
TCTCGTGGGCTCGGGGAGGTGTATAAGGGACAGGGGTGGGGTTGGTCGGGGCGTGGGCTGGGTGTTTGAGTCTTCCGTTTTTCTTGTTTCTTTTTTTTTGTTGTTAGTTTGAAATTAATATAGACTTGTGTCGTTGCGTTTAGGGAATGTGAGATGGTTGTGATGATGGTCTGCCCTCTATTTCGAAAAAAGCCAGGTGTTGATGCACCTCAGTCTGTGCAATTGTAGTGATGAACTGCAACAAGTGGCACTTTCCGTCCGCCACGAGCCCGAACAGGAGTCTCCGTAGTATGCTGGGCGTGATGATGTTCCCGCTTCTCAGCGTAAATGGGCTAATTAACGGTCGGTCGGCACTGCGACCATGCACAACGGGATGTTCTCGTCGTCATCTTCGCCTTCCGCGACGCAGGAGGAAGTGCCTGGAGCATAGACAAGACCCATTTTGCTAGCGATAGTATACTGAAATTTGCCTTCAGACGTTCGAGTGCCTTGTGTACCGTGACGTCCATGTTGGCGCGTAGCCAGTGCCAACACAGTCTATCGAAGAGAGAAAAAACGTGTTCCAGGATTAATCGTTGTTTCCATGGAGCGAGAAGGCGTGTTGATGTGAAGCGCGCCGACGTCTACGTATTTCAGGGGGTGGCATAGTTATTTGCTATTGGATGCCGGATTTCGTGACTGCGGCTTCGTCGCCTGTGGATAGAGGGATGTGATTCACAACCTCGAGAGATGCGCATAACCTGTTAATCTTAACCAAAACCGCGAGAATTGAGGTCTTCTACGAGATGCCGTGAGGACTCAGTGCTGCCACTGCCCAGATCAAACGGATAAAACACCATTGCAGCTGCCACTATGTTGTAAATTCTGGTGCAAGAGAAGGCCCTTAATTTGTGTCGACCACAGAGGATGCAGACAAGCCCGTTAACGGTGCTGGTACACAGGCATACCCCTCATTGTGGAAGGTGGGCATAAGTATGTACATGTACAGCTTCTGAAGCATCCTGCCAACGGCGGCAATGTCCTCTTTGTATTCCCAATCATTGGACTCGGTCCTGCCAGCATGTCCAGCGCTAGTATGTGCAGAGATCGACGGCGAGATCTCACCGCGCACAGCCCAGGGTGCCTTATCTGAGCAAACAGTCGGTGCAAGGCGCGTTGGTGGCTGTTCCAGGTCGACGTCTTCAAGCTCGGCGAGGAAGACCACTGACCCTTCTGCCACCGTGGAAGCGATGGCCATCTCCAATGAAACGAACAAGTCACCGCCACGCAACGGTCTTAGGACGAAGGTGTTGCATAGTATGGAGGTCCCGACACAGCTGCCGCCACTGGGTTAAACTGGCGCCTGAAGACGGCGTCCGCAATGCTAAATTCGGCCACCGTAATTTGCTACATTGTCTTGATGTGTCCAGAGTTCCCTCGGCAACGCTCGCCACGTTGCCACATATGTACGCTGCGATACTGACATTTGCCAACTCCACGTATGAGCATTGCCATCATCTACTTATTGATCACAATTGTAGCGAGTATCGGAGGTCTATTAGACACTACACCTACAACAGCTTAATTTTTATTTAGCAGTGGCACGCACGCGTGAAGTCGAGTCGGACGCCCGACGGTGTGCACCGAGTCGATGAGCAGGACGTGGAAAACAGCAATTCGTAGTCTGAAATTGTATGGTATTGAAGTACCTCCCGAGAGGGGAAAAGTCGGAAATACTTCAATTCTTCCTGATTTCGCTGCAGCATCTCTTCGGAAAGAGCCGTTGTCTCCCAGTGCCTCCGCGCTTGACGCCCAAATGGCCGTGTTCGCCTACTATCTGTGCCGCAACCGTCAGCCTGGTATATCTTGAGAATGAAAAGGCCTTTACAGTGGTCCTACCGAGGTTCGCCGCTCACAGATCCCTGTCAAATCAGCCAAACATGTTGCGGATCATGCGACGACGAGCGCGACGATCGGCAAGATTGGTCCTGTTGCGCGTCCGCGCCCATCCGTTCGCGAATTTGACCAAACCGAAGAGGATGAGCAGAAGCAGTAAGAGCCAGAAAACGTTGAGTATGATGATGTTGGTATCCATGTTGCTTTGTCGTATCAAGTTGGTGTTTGAGAGCTCAAGCGAGGTTGATGTGTGGGAAAGTTTGCGGAGTGGAAATGCTGGCTAAGAGCTGTCGCACGTACTGGAAACTTGCTAAGTTGGTGGTGAATGGTATTCTCACACGCACCTTCCCAACACAAAACCTTCGGAAATGACCGCATCAGAGCCGCCGGACCCACCACCATCCAATATGGCCCCCTTTCTCTCCCCTCCACCCGCAGCGTGAGAAGACCCATCCATGAAACCAGCCACAGCACCACCCGCTATACCTGCTCCGACGCCCGTTCCTGTGCCACCACCGCGCTCTCCATCAGCCCAGCGCCCCTACCCACCACTTCTCCCGTCCTCATCAGCTCCTCTGCTTGCGCGTTCCCCACCTTCTGCAGCGCCTTCGCCACGATCCTCGCCAGCAGCGCCCCCAAACGATTCGAAAGCCGCACGCGAACCTTCTTCCTCGCCGAGCCGGCCGCAGAAATCCTCCGCCACTGCCCACGCTGCCTCTACGCTCGTCTCCGTGTTCAGGAGCCCGTCTTCTCCGACCGCCCGGCATACTTTGTTTCGCTGTCGCGGCAACACCTCGTCTTCGCCGCCGCGGCCATCCTCGCTGTCTCCGCCGTCTCCGCCGCCTTCGCTGTCGTCGTCCCCATATATACACGCATACAAGATCCCTCATCTGCACAGCAGCGCCATGTCCGCTCTCGTTGATACTGCGATTCAGCGCTAGGTGGGGCCGAGGCCAGCTCCCGACATGGTTGCCGGAGGGGAACGATAACGGGCCGCTGCTGCGCAGGCTGTTCCTGCATATGGGATCGCTGGAGGAGCAGGACGAGCTGCTCAGGCGCCGGAGGAGGATGACGACGACAGAATCGATCACCCCGCCGCCTTACGGCACAACGCCCTCATCCCCGCCATGAGATCCGGGCGGCAGGCTAGTCGGCGGTTGCTGCTACTGCTACTGCTACTGTTACTGCTACTGCGTCCGCCACCGCTCCTACTCCTCACGCTCCTCCAGGTGCTCCCCTCCTCCCACCCTTCCTTCGCCGTGTCCCCTCGTAAGCCGGCGGCCCATCCCATCGGTGCCCAGCAACCACCACCACCACCACGACGAACAACAACCCCCAGCCCTTAGCCCGCTCCGCTCCCAGCCAGCAGCGCGGCGGCGCCTGGCAGCTGCCCCCCCCGATTACCCGCATCATGCCACCGCCTTCCCACATCCACACCTACCTGGCCGCAACGCCGAGACAGGCGGACTACGCGTATGTCGGGGGCGGCAGGCACACGCGAGGGCAGCCATATGTACATAAATGCATACATACAAACCAGGCGGATCATGCCCCGTCGAGGCGGCGCCGTGGCATAGCGTGGGGGCGGTCTGTATCTCAGCCTTTCTTCCTTGGCGGTCGGATTGCATTCAAAGGTATCATGGGCGGGGATTGTTCCAGTGGGTAGTGTTGTTGTAGCGGGAGTGGGAGTGCTACCGGATCTGTTGATGGTGCTCTGCTGGGAGGGATGTGTGGCTTGCATGCGTGCATTTGCTTGTTGGCTGCGGATCGGAATGGCTCGACAGTACATGAATGCGGATGCAAGAGTGATATGACAGACTTTGCCTTGCCATTTTGAGGAAACCAGCAGATGATGCACGCAGTTGTCAAGGGAGTCACGGAGAGAAAAAGAGAGATCAAATGGTTGTCACTACTCAAATTATTGTTTGAGCCAGCTAGACTAAGGAAATTACCATCAAACGATTTACTCCACCGCGCGCCCCACCAAAGAGTCATGTTCTTCCATCATGTCCGCAAGAGGGAAGAAAAGCAGAAGTATTTTCGTTGATATTGGGCCGTCGTGCCATCAGCAACCCCCAGCGGCAGAACAGCAAGTATTTTCGTTGATGTTGGGCTGCTGATGACACAACGGCCCAGGATACCTCATGCTTTCCCACAACCACGAAGCAACAAGTATTTTCGTTGATATTGGGCCGTTGCGCCATCATCAGCCACGGAGACCGGGACACCAAGTATTTTCGTTGATGTTGGGCTGATGATGGCACAACGACCCAGGATACCTCATGTTTGCGAAACGGCAGCAAGAACAGAGTATTTTCGTTGATATTGGGCCATTGCACCATCAGCAGCCACGGCAGCGACAAGGACACCGAGTATTTTCGTTGATATTGGGCTGCCGATGGTGCAACGACCCAGAATACCTTATGCTTCCAACGGGCAGGAAGACACAAGTGTTTTCGCTGATGTCGGGCCCGGGTGCCATCACCGGCCCAAATACCTGCCACTCTTCCCACAGCCCAGGACCGGCAGGAAGACACAAGTATTTTCGTTGATGTTGGGCCGTTGATGGCACAATGGGCTCGACACCATGTTAGTCTTTGTTTACAGCGGCGGCAGAACAGCCAAAGTATTTTCGTTGATATTGTGCTGGTGAAGGCACAACACCCAAATACTCCCTGCTCTGTGCATCTCGGCTCTGATCTCAGCGGCGGCAGGAGAACGGCCGAGTATTTTCGTTGATGTTGGGCTGCTCGTCAAACGGCCCCAGCTGGCCATCCTGTCATGTTCTTCCATCATATCTGCTCTGCAGAGGCAGGAAAATGCCCAGGTGTTTTCGTTGATGTTGGGCTGGTGACGGACGCAGCGGCTCTGACGGTTTGAACTGTGGGAGACGAAGCGAGAAGCAGTGTAGTGAAGATCCACTGCAGCCTGGACAGTGGTGTTGCGTCGCTCGGGTGGACCAGGCCCCGTTGGGTCGAAAGGCTCGTCTGCGACAAGCTGTTGCCAGTGGCATGAGCAGTGCTCAGAGGCCATCAGGCGGATTCCAAAAACTAGTTTAATCAAATTGATGATGGAGAAGCTGACGGGCAACGGCGGGAGAGCAGATGCCAGCTGAGAGGGGGGTCTTGGGTGACTCTTCAGCGGCGAAGAGAGTTTGTCCATAATCTCGCCGTAGCCTGCGCATCCTGCACGGCAGTGGAAATTCTCGGGAATTTCCTTGTTGGGTTGTCCGCCAAACTTCTCAAGGTTGTTGCAGTGGAGATCAGGGTTCATCGTCGACGGTCCTTCTTGGATGTTTGTCGGGATCGTCGGCACCACGACGCGAAGCACCTGAAAGCGGCCGTCAGTTTGCGTCTGTGAGGGGGAACGGTCTCACTTACGATAGGGTGAGGTTGGACGTTCGACGGCTTTATCTCGTCCTGATTCTCGTTGTCGTTGGACGTGTCGGGAGGAGGAGCCGACGCGTCGGTGCAGTCAACTGTGTCACGTCCCTCTTGGATGCTTGTCGGGATTGTCGGCATCACAACTTGGAGCGCCTGGAAGCAGCGCCCAGCTCGCAAAGAGGGAGCGGCGCCCGATATGAAGAGAGGTCTGGTGACGGAGCAGTCGTTCTGTTCTCTCGTCAGCGGCAAGTTCTCAATGATCGGACGTAGCACGACCGATGACGTTACTTCATTGCTGACTGTCGATAGGAGGGCGTGCAAGCTGTGAAGGGACGAGTAGACTTACCGTAACAACTTCAGCACCATCGAAGAGAAGCGGATGCAAGTGAGGGCCAGGCGGGTCGTCGTCCTCATCGACGAGGTTCGTCATTGTCATGATGGAGCGAGGGCGCGCAGCCAACGGAGGAGCGGACGTGCCGCTGATGTCAGGTGGGGTGAGCTGCTCTTGCCACTTGGAAAAGTTGTTGTCGCGGGGAGGAGCCAGGAGCCGAAAGTGAGCGGCGGCAGGCGAGAGCCTCAGGCTTGACTTGTCGGACGACTGGCGTTCGGGAAACGAACAGATCAAAGCAGCTGGGGTTGCGAGGTCAGGATGGGCGCAACCTGAAAGGTGGAGTCGTACTTACTCGGTGTGCGTTGGCGGAAGCTCGATTGCAGATGGCGTGCCGGCTTGTGGGCTACGCGCCTTTTGTCGAACCTCCAGCGAGGATTTGAGATGAGCAAGGGCGATAGCGCAACTTGGCGATGCAGCGTTGAGAGTGTGCGGGTGCGGATGGATGGATGGAGTTGGAGGGCGTCGCAGCGCGGCGAAGTGATGTCAGGCTCGACGTCGGCCGGCGGTGGCAGGTTCTGGAAGTAGCGAGGCGCGTGCAGGCGCAATCGGCCGGCTTCAGTAGGCTCGAGCGGCAGCAGGCCCAGTCAACCGCGTGACGGCTCACGCTGAGGATTGTTGCGGCAGGCGGGCGTTTTCACTGTCCACCAAGACTTCAGATGCCAGTGCGAGGGCGCCCTCGTGGCCAGCAGAAACGGGGCTGCGGTGCCACCAACGGTCACGGTCACGATCACGGAATTTGCAGGCAAGAAACAGCGCAAATAAGATGATTATTTATTTCCGCTGACAACTCGCAAACCCCTCCTGTCACTCCAGGCCTATCCTCACTCCTGCCGACGTGAGAACTTCGGTGGCATCACTCTTGCTATTGCTCTCGGCGCTGCCCAATCCCACCGTGCAGGCGAATTCTTTCGCCGGACATGAGAGAAATCCCTTCTCCCATCAAACCAAAATGTGCAAAGTTCGTCCCGGTAACTTGAGAAATACTTGAGAAGCCACTCGCGCAACGGAATCCAGACACCGTCGTCGTTGGCGGTCGGCTTGATGGCGTTGTACCTACGCTCGAGCTTAATCTCCACCCAGGCTCTCACCAGATCCCTGGCGCGGCTGGAGAATTCTTCCAGGTGATGTGGTATAGGTTGGCGGGGCGCTCAGGAAGGCGAGGCGGAATTACTTTGATCGCGAAGCTGACATGACCTTCGACGGCGGGTTCACCGAAGAACCTGGTGGGTAGGATTCGTTCAAGGAGCTCGACGATAGGATCACCTGTGGTATAAGGCAACGGCGAGGTTTCTGCGGTGTTCATCGTTGGATCCGTCTTGCTGGCGATGCGTGCTATGCCATAGGTCCGCCTCGCTGCTCCGGCTAACACTTGTCCTCGTCGCGAGGGCGTGGAAACAGGAGAGAGTTCGGGAAGTCCTGGAACGTGTAGAAGAGCTGCGTCTGTCAGTACACCATCCTGCTATGCTGAGGGGCCGCGAAGCCACTTACTCGGGGGCGGCAGTTGGGAGCCTCGCACATGGCGGGCGGACGCCCCGTCCTCTCACACCGGCAATCCCGATCAAGCTGCTCATCACCGCTATCCCTGTAACCTTTCAGGACTTGGATCATGCCCTTGGCGAGGACGCGGTCCGTGGGCTTCTCCTCAGGGCTGAGGCGGGGAGAGCAACCTGCTTTCGGCGCTCTGGCGGAAGCGTCCAGCCACTGCGTTGGTCAGATTTGCGCAGGACGACGCGAGTGTTGACATCCAATACCGACCCGGACTTGTTCCTGAACTTCTCTACCAGGGACACGGAGCGGGAAGCGTCGGACTGATCGGTGTGGTAGTCGGAACAGCTCCATCCTCCAACAGTCGTATCACCGGTGTTGCCGTTGCTCGGCTTCTTGCCGATAATGATGGTCGGGCAGCCGATGAGATATGACTGACCCCAGTACTTGATCTCCATTCAAGAAACGCGCCAAGAGCCTGGACACAAGTAACAGAGTTCCACAGGCGGCTGGTCTTCCTGATGGTAGCGGGGATGTTGTTGGTCTTGAGCAACTCGAGCGGCATGTGGACTTGGCTATTCTCGTCCTTCTTGCCGACGATGATGGTCGGGCAGCCCTGACCCCAGCACTTGATCTTGCGGCGGTCGTAGTTGTTGAGCTTCTTTTGTATTTGCTTAGGGTCCTGCAAACGGTCCACATCGATCCATTCTGTGGTGCTTTGCACCTTCGACCATTCTGAACATGCTGCTCATCACCGCTCTCCAGGACTCGGAATCGATCACACCAATGATTAAGGCGTCTTTCAGTGGCTCTTGGGCGGGACCCTCATGAGTGTGGCAAGCTGCGGGTCAGTGAGGCGACCGACCTGGGAGGACCGGATACGACGAGCAGGATTGAGTGTGGTCGGCATCGAGGGCGGGAACCAGAAGGCCGTTTGAGGAGCACAATTCAACCGGCTCGTCATCCAGTGGAGTAGCCTCCATTAGTGTCCTACGACCAACGTACTCCACTGAAAGTGACGGGACTCTGTAGGACGGAGTAGCCAGCGCGTCCGAGCCACCGGCTGCGTATTGTGACTTGACGTAGTCCCAAAGCTCATACTGAGCTTGTGTGCTCCTTGAGGGCAGCCATGATTGTGGATGATCTGAGACTGGATTGACTTGTCGGGGCCTCGGACGTAGGCCGCTGTTGGCAGGCTGGCTGGGGGGTGCAGAGCGCCGGCCCGCATGTGGGTTGAGGCTTCCAGGCGCTGCCGTAGCATTGCGTCCGTTGCTGCTCGGGCTGAATCCGCCACGGCCGCGAATGGCGTGGCCGCCACGATCGGAATGCTCCAATGGAGCGATGTTGGGATCCTGAGGGCTTGTCAGCGGTGTCGATTTGCAGAGCGAGATGTTCGGGATCGAGGGTGTTGGGGCGGTGAGCTCATCCGCGGTCGCGAAACTTACCAGCGAAGACGAGTCGCCTGAAGGCGCCAGGGATAAATCCATTTTGATGTTCCATCTGGGCCCGGACAGGGCCAGCGAGAGGGATGTTGCGGACGGCGGCGAGGTCCTAAGATCTTGTCAGCTGTCTTTTCCGTCCAGATGTTCGGAGGAGCGTCTGAGCGCAGGCGCAGGAGCTGGCGAGAGGACTTACCTCCTCAGGGGCTGAAGATTCAGTGAATGTGCTTGTAGCGCAGCGCTGGTGGAACTCCTTCAGCTGCTGAGCAAGGCTGCAGATCTGTAGTCGGGTGCTCTTGTGAGAGAGAAAAGAGAGAAGGAGAGCTGTGGGTTGTGGGCAGCGAAGCGCGGCGGCAGTTTTCTACGCTAAACCCGTTCGGAAACGCAGAAATTGCCAGTTTATCACTTGAACAATCGTTTCACGTAGTCGGAGACGGAGGCAGGGATCGACGAAGTGAGAGGATAGCTGACAGGAAAAGTTGGCGCGCCGCGCCTGCTCCACAGGTCCCCCGCTGTGGAGTCAATGCCCCACTGCAACGAAGCCAAATGCTGGATGCGCGCCGGCGTTGCAGAGCGCGCAAAATAAGGTTTGATTCAGGCGGACCGGGGATTGGTGGACAGCTCCAGCAACACCACGGTGGCGGAGGTGCTGGCCCGGCGCCGCTTTGGAGAACACTTCACAGATTTTGCACCTCGTTGTGGGCCACTGTGCGCTGACTCCTCGCTACGTTCGCCAAATTAGGCCTGCCTTCTATTGCGGCTGCGAGCAACGGAGAGCACTGCGGATCTGCTCAGAGAAGCCGGCGCCCTCAGCCAGCGGCGCAACGGCCGGCCCCATCGCGCACGGCGACGAGATGCCTAGATTCCACAGCTCAAGGCCCTTCCCTATCTCTCTTCCGACGCTTTCTAACAGAGCTCTGAGTACTGCAGTCTCTGCCACGTCCAGAAAGCAGCGCATTCATCTGATACCCAGGAGCCACGTCCGCCGCGCTGTGCGACCGTGACAGAAACTTCGAAGCAATCGGCCACGCACACTCGAGCAGACAGACGGCGGAAACACCACAGGTTATCATCGATGACACCTTGCAAGTCAGTGCCTCGCAACTCAGTTCCCCGTCATCCTTCGCGGCACCAACAGCTGACAACGCCAATGGCGTGCGCGTCGTTCGTCGGAGCGTCAGACGAGCAGTGGCAAGACCGCCCATTAGCACCTGCAACGACCAGCTCTGCAACCCAGCTTGCTATTTGCAGCTCCCCGTGCTAATATATTCCAAGTTCTTGATTGCTTCCAGTGATCTTCGTTGCGTTCGAGCACGTCAATCCGCCGACACCGGGCCTCACTGAGCCAGCACACGCCCGGTTTGAGGCACATGTGAAGCCGCAAGGTTTGCACCATTGGACACTCCATGGCGCACATAGGCATTGCTAAAGCAGTATACGAAAAGCTCGTGGGAAAGGGCTGCAATTCGCTCAGTGCTGGGCTGTGGATCCGCCGTCGCGACCATACATCCTGCTAACCCGCCCCAGAGTATTAAAAGGCACCACCATCCCACCACCTTGGCTTGCAGAGATACCGCCTCGATGGAGCCCAGCCACCACCATGAAGGCGCGATTCTTGCCTTTCTTCGGAGCCCGCCGGCAACGCAGCGCCGGTTCGACCCAGTTTCCTCCCTGTATAGTAGCAAGCACGCGGTGGCACTTCCAGCGCTTCTGTAATCGCGGTATGGTCCTGAGTGCTACAAAGTCCAAGGGATCCGGCGAGCTGTATCCATGATGCCGGCATCCTGACGCCGTAGAGGGATAGAAGGCATGGCGCAGCAATTTGGGGAGGTTCAGGTCTGCGTGCGCTTCGAGTACTGCGGAAACCTTACATCCCGGCTAAGAGGCGCCATCAAGC
Source organism: Diplodia scrobiculata (assembly GCA_001455585.1). NCBI lineage: Eukaryota > Fungi > Ascomycota > Dothideomycetes > Botryosphaeriales > Botryosphaeriaceae > Diplodia > Diplodia scrobiculata. The sequence goes on along the minus strand of LAEG01000872.1, from coordinate 13,830 downwards.
AAGTGAAAAAGCCCGCTAGCAGCGAGGGCATCCGCTTTCTGACACCAGACGCCCATCACCGCGGTTCTGCAACTCTTCAACCATGAGATAGCCAAATCCATCTATTTGTCAAATATCTCCGAACTCTGAGCAGCCGTACCCAAGCCATTGGAACAAATGATTGAGGCGAGGAGGCGTTTGGTACGCTCGCAGTGATATTGCCCACGCAAGAGCAGGATGACCATAACAAAGAGACATGGTGGTCGGCATGCTTGGGCGCGTTTACGTTGTGCGGAGAATGGAGAGCTATCACTAAGGTAGACGGACTGAGTCTGCTGGAACTGGACCTCTAGCCAGGCATATGGCTCCTGGCTGTAGAAAGCGTCACCTCGGAGCTACCACCTTGACCATATCTGACCTCTGTATCTCGCAATTTTGAACTGATGTGCGTGCGTGTGAGTATGTGTGAGTCGGAGCTTTGCTGGCGTATGTCGCAGGGCGGGAGGCTCTTTGAAGAATTTGGACGAAACATCTGGGCGGATCGGACATGCGGCTCGAGGAAGAGACGACGAAGCTCCTGGAGGGAAGGATCTGATCGGAGGCCGGTGAAAGTCTGCGGGGGAAGCTGTGAGACGTAAGTGGCATACGGCGTTCGTCTGCGCGGACGAAGCTTTGACAGACGTGCTATCGAGATGACTTGCCCGTAGTAGCGAGAGGCATTTAGCTGCCGTTCTCGGGTGGTGGAGCACGATTAGGCGGTGTTGGAGGAGTTAGGCCGTGGTTTGAGCGCACCGCGGGAGTCGACGACTCGTTATCGCGTGGCTTCGTCGCGAGAGGGGAGCTCCACCACTGGGAAATGGCCTTGCTTGACTGTACCGATCCGTTGGTGGTGACTTTGAACATTGTTCGGCGACGCGGTTTTATCAGTGAGGTGGAGAAACAAGGCTGAAGCAGACGGTCTGGGAGGCGGCTCGCAAGCGCAGCGGCATCGTCGTCTGCCTGCGGTCGAGCGAGGGAGGGGACTTGGTCAAACAAGAAGTAGACAGACTTGAGGGATGGGCGCGGACATGCCTCATCGCAGAGTCATCGGTGTCCTGCCGGCGAGAAGATCTGGACAGCGTGCGCTCGGGAACTGGCAAGACGGAGCTCAAAGTCAAGGCGGGTCATCATGATAGCCAGCCAGCTGGCGCAAGGTAACGCACAACATTCAAGCAGCGGGAAACTGTGCTCTTGTGCGCTCAGGCTTGGTGGCACTTCACCGTTCGCGCCGGTCGCAAACTGCCTGCCGCCGAGCAGCACCTCCACGCGACGACGACATCTGGAGGTAGCTGTGGCGGATAGCGCTCCCGTTCTACGCACAAAGCATGCAAGGCGGATTGACAGCAGCGCGCTGGTTAAATTAAAAGACGGGAGAGCCAACGCCAACTCCACGGCTGGTATCGTGGCTCGGGCTGCCGCTTTGCGCCTCACCAAACCAGCGGGGATAGAGGCCGCCAGTAGCAGATTAGATCAACACCGGGAACAGCTTAAAACAACAGCGGGAACAGCTTAGAAAAACACTGGGAGCAGCTTAAATTAAGACCAGCCTCACGCCCAGCATCACGGAACACGCAAGGCAGACCGACCCAAGGTCCAACCGTCAGAGATCTCAGACCAAGTTCCGCCCATCGCTCTGCAGTTCCAAGTCACGATTCTCTTCCTCGAAGGCCCGCTCAAGGCGAGACCATCAACGAAAAAAAAAGGGGTCTTTGCCCGAAGGCAAAGAGCAGGTGGGGAGTCCCGGTGACTCCCCGGGTGTCGTAGAGCGGCGAGGCAAACGGTCGGGGGTTCCCTGTTCTTGGTTACCATTGTCTTTGCGTGATGAAGAAGAAAAGAAAAAGAGGAGCAGGAGCAAGAGGAGAGGGTCTTTTATACCCCACGATCCGGCTAAGCGAGGCCTGCGCTAGACCGGTCATGGGGCAGGGCCCGTCGCTGGGGTGACGGATCGGGGCGGCCGGGGTGCCAAGGCCGCGGCGTGGAGGAGGAGGGATGTGGGGTCGTGCAGGGCTGCCTGTTGAGGGGCGATGTAGAGGGCTCTTGGCACATGGTGCCGCTCCGTGCCACGGGAGAGGTGAAGTGAGGCAGCATCGCTGTGACGGTCTGGGCAGCACTGCGCCGGTGAGCCATAGGGGAGCTGGGCTTGGTGTTGAGGGCCCTTTGGCTCTATCACGACCCTAATGAGGAACCTGGAGGATCACAAGCCCACTTGGAGCTCTACAGTTGACAAGGCATTGCCCTTTCCAGGTCCTCTGGGCCTTCGTTGAGTGAAGGTGACGGGATCAGTTCTCATGAGCTTTGGCAGACGGTCGAACAGCCAAAGGCGGTGGTGTACCCTTCGTCGCATCACGGCGTACCAGGCGAGTGAGCACTGGGTCAGTGCAGTGCAGTCACAACTCATAGTGACCATCCTGAGGTCAGTGACGATCAGCGGCCAGACCCTCTGACAGCTCGACAGCAGACGGCATTGGCACGCCCCAGTGACCACATCCAGCTGCGCCCAGCATCTACGCATACGGACAGTCCTGTGGCCAGCCCACCATTCGCCTTGTGCAATGGCTGTGGCACCCTCGCTGCGGCTTTTCTGCCCACCTGTGTGAGCTTTCGTCTCGATCCGACGCGGACCATCAGCTCTGGGGCACTTCGAACGCACGCGCAATCTCCATACCCGCTCTCAAGGACGGTGGGTCAATGTTCCCGTTATCTGTACCGCCGCACGTTGTGGCATGCAAGACCTCTCGCGGGCTGGCTGGCAGGCACGCGTCGCACACCAGGCGCGCATGCCGTTGCGCCAGTCAGTGGCAGACCATTCCCGCAATTGTGGCCGCCGCCGCCGCCGCCACCGCCGCCGCCGCCCGTGTCTCTGCTCTCAGTCGGTGGCGGGAAAATCTGACGGAGGGTTACATACCAGCATTAATTTCAGCGAGCGATGGCGAGCTGAGCGGTTATCCTGCGAGTGTCAGTCCTCTCACGATGGGTGCAGCAGGAACCCATGAGCCATGCGTCTCCCCTCCGCGGGAATGCCGTACAGGCAGATATCCTGTTACGCGCCTACCGTTGAGAAATTGGGCGACCGCAGCGCCGTGTCGACCGCGGATGTTCTCCGTGCCTGTCTTCCGGAAGAACTTTTTCAAAGATGCAGCAAAGAACAAAGACGGTTCGGATTACTTTGATATCTAGTTGACAGGAGCAGAGCCTGCGATGTGCCACTACTACGCGGCCAACGATGTCACGATCCCATTCCCACGTCGGACGCGAAGGCCCATCCTGCGTATAGCAGGAGCATCGTCAAGGCCTCCGATCAACGTCGAGATCCAGCATACAATAAGAGCGGAGATCCAATTTCACCTTCCAGCGGGCTGAGCTGCAGAAGATATTGCTCCTCCGACATGGTGATCCGCCTTCCCATGGTCGACATTCGGAACGCGACAGAACCTCCCGCTATATCGCGGTTCCAAGGCTGCTGAGGTATTGAAACACGCCGCCGAATTTGCAGAGTTGGCATGCTACCCTCTCCACATTGGTCATCTTCTGCTCCCGTCTCGCTTGGCATTTCATGCCTTGATACCCGCCTCTGAAGACCAGCGCCTATCGATGCGGCAGCTCCACAAATGGTGGTCCGCGATCTTCGATACGATGGGCCAGCCGCTGGAGGCAGTGGGACCTCAGGGCACACCGGCGAATGTAGAGCTGCAAAGTGAGAGCTCGATCGAAAGTGAACGCATCCTCTCGCAAATAGCGCTCTCATTACCCGCTCCGAGCGACAGTGACCTGACTGGCAGGCATTCTGAGCCTCGCCCTTCCGAGCCTCTGTCCGCAATTGCACAGGAGACTCTGCGCGGTCTGGCGGCGGCGGGGCACCACGCGCACGCGAAGACCGTCCAGTGCCAGTCGGCCGGCTCTTCAAACGCGCCCCGACCCCGCCCGCCCGCCAGCGCCGCCGAAATAGTCCATCTGACGCAGCCCCAAGTGACAGTAGCTGAAAGTGATACTCCCGCCAGCGGCCGACGTCGACTCCTCGCGGCGCAAGCCACGATGGGAGCATCTCGAAGCAGGTATTCGCTGCGCCATGCGCTCGTCCCAACGCTCTAGTGCCGCAGGAAGCAGTACTCAAAAATTTTCTACCTTGTGACTACGGCGCTCGCTGGCTTCGCCGCCGCTTGGCGGGGTGATGGGAAGAGGGGTGTGCACTGGCTGCCGCGAACACTGTCACTCCATGCCGGGAGAGACCGGTCTGCGCGCTGTTCACAGCAGCGGCGGCCCGGCTCTACTGATGTCTCGCCACCGGTTCAGCAGCGGTCCATGACAGCGTCCTGCGGCCTAACGCAGCGGATCACGGATTACGCGCGAAAACCATGCCCGCTGCGCCCGTCCCCTACAGTTGCCCCGCCGCCCCCGACGGCCTCGTGCATTGCGCCGTAGCAAAGTCCCTATCACCGTATCAAGCATTGCGCCACCGCGACGGCGAGCAGGAAGCCTACACCCGCATCCGCAGGAGCGAGTGGGTGAGCAAGATGCCTCGTTGCGCAGTCGAGAAGTACGGCAGCAAGCTTCCGCCCCGTCTTGGTCCAGCCTCTTCCCCGACCTGCGGACGTCGCGCGGATGAGGCTGTACATCACGGTGATGGGCTTACGTGGGCGAGGCGCTGCTGTCTCGCCGCGCGCGTAGGTAGGCTGTGGGGATCTCGGGGGTGTCTCTTTTCGTAGTTCCCCCCGCTCTCGCCTCGCTCGTCTTCGTTCGCGCTCATGGCCTGGACTGGGCTGGCTTGATGTGGACTGTTGGCTCCATCGTACGCCGAAGATGACGAAGGCGACGACGACGACGACGATAGCAGCGACGGCGACACTGGCCACGACTTGTGCGCGCGGACAATGCGGGCACGCCACCGCGGGAACGGGCACCCAGCGGGCATGATCGAACCCGCTTCACGCCGGCCTGCCTACACAATTCCGGAGCCGCCCACGCTCGGAACAGGCGAACAGGCTACAGCCCTCGACCTTCGTTGCCTGCTCTCGCTGCCTGGTCGCTTCGCGCCTCGCGCGCGCGGCGCTTCCGGACAGCAAGACTCAGAGGCGCGCCGCCACGCTCACCGCTCAAGGCCGATCGTAGCAGCCACACCTGCACGGCGCGAACAGCGTTGAAGTAGGCCGTTCGGGCCTGAAGTCATCCTCCTCTCCCGTCATCACCACATCTTCGTACGTGTCACGATCACCAGAACGCTGGGGGCCACTCAAGAACAGCGGATCGTAGCAGTTTGATTTTTTCTATCTTGCCCTATCTAAAATGTCTGCCGGTGCGGTTCGCCTCCGCGATCGATCGAGTGTTCGGTGCAGCTCGCCAGGCGTATCCCTCCCTCCGCTTTCTTTACCGTCGTACTAGCAGTTGGTTTCGTTCTTGCCCACCTTGCATTCCGCACAAGCCACGGCTGGCAAGGCAGATCTCATGGTGGGCGTAGAGGGGGGAGGGGCCGGGGTCGTGAAAGAACATGAAACAACGTGTCCGCGCTGTGCCAACGAGAGACAAAGAAAATGACGAGTCTCTTGCCCGGTGTTAGAGCCGCACAAGGCAAGGCAGCCCGTGTGACGGGCGTAAGCAGGGGGGACTCCCCCGTGGCGAAGACGGGTAGACGTGACTCGGGAAGGGAGAGGGGGGAGAGACAAAGAATGTGTGTCCGCCGGTGCTTCGTAACCTTTTTTTTTTTTTTTTAAATACAGCCACCTTAGCTCATTTTTAAGAACCATGGTTTTGCCCCTTGGGAGGCACCGGCGATGTTAATCTTGCCCATATCTTCACCTGCACAAGCCATGGTGCAGGGCTAGGCAGGTTCGTTATAAGGGCGTGAGGGAAAGATGTTGCTATGGGGAAAAGGGATAAAGAGGAGGGAGAGACGTGGTTAATGTGCGCTGGGACTTGCTAAACCCCAGCTCATGGTGAGAGCGTTGTGTTCGTAAGCACCGGCGATGTTAATTTTGCCCATCATCTTCACCTGAAAAAGCCATGGTGTAGGGCTAGGCAGGCGCGTTATAAAGGCGTAAGGGAAAGAGGTTACTAGGGGGAAGGAATGGAGAGGATGGAGAGACGTGATTAATGTTAGCTAGGCATTGCCGAACCGTAGCTCATGGTGAAAGCGCTATGTTCGTTTGCTCTCGAGGCACTAGCGGTTTGCATCTTGCCCATAATGTTCTCCTGCACAAGCCATGGGGTGGAGCTAGGCAGGCACGGAACGGGCGCAAGGAAAAGAGGTTGTGAGGAGGGATGGGGAGTGCTAACTCTGCAAGTCAGGAAGAAGAGGTAGAGACGTTTGATATCCGCCGGCGTCGTGCGAACCGCAGCTCATGTTAGAAGCGCTGTGTTCGTTTGTTAGCTCTCAGAGACGCCGGCGATTTAACTCTTGCCCATAATGATCACTGCAAAGCCATGGGATTCGGCTAGGAAGTTTTGGAAAGGGCGTAAAGGGAAACAAAGTGAACGAAACGAATAAAGAGAGACGGATGCTAATATGTGCCCTTTAAAGGGGCCATCGCTCATTTCTAGAGCGCGGCCTCTTAGTTTAAAGCGCACACACTTAGCCTATCGTGTCGCCGAAGAGCGTAAGTGATGGATCTCGCCTCTTTTAGAACCAGCCAGCTATCAAATTTAAGCTGGTGGCAATAAATGATTGTAGTAACAGAGGCTTTGGTGGGGAGGTCGGGAAGGGAGAATGTAAAAAGAGAGACGAATGCTGATATATGCGCTCTGGTGCAGTCCTATCGCCAGTGGCTTGCAGCGAGGACTTGTCGTGAGCGCACACACCTAGCCTGTGGTCGGGCATAAGTGATGCATCTCGCCTCTTTTAGAACCAACCAGCTATTAAGTTTGAGCTGGCGGTAACGTAGCCGGCGCTGTAGCCGAGAAGAGGCGCATGGACGAAGATTGTTAATGGGCAAGGCTAAGTGCCAGAAAGGATGGGGAAGCAAAGTGTGTGAGGGACGAGAGACGGTTGCTGATATATGCGCCTTGGAGAGACCAACGCTCACTAAGACGCGAGGTCCGTAATGCGACGCACCCACCTGGCTTATGGACGAGCACAGTGTGATGCATCTTCCCCAACAGGGCCGCTCTGCCATGAACATGGGAAACGGTTGCCAACGGGGTGCTACAGGGCAGAGGTAGGAGGGTAGGAAGGGAGGACGGGAAGGAACTCGATCGAGGGCCGGAGGGCGTTTCGGAGGCAAGGCAAGGCAGTCGGGCAGCAGAGCCACGGTCATCCTGAACAGGGCATCGCAGGTGTAGAACGGTAACGATGGCACTTGCGCGAGTGGAGCGGCGGTCATCTGCGTGTCTTTGTCAGCTGGTATCTTTGCGGTATGCGCTTGAGTCTGAAAAACGATCCGAGTCTAAAACCAGCTTCCCCATAGGAGTCTCGCTCTTGCCCCGAGTCCATGACAGACTCCCTTCCATACGCGTAGGCACGGTAATGCGACTCCGAAAAGACAGCGTAGCTAGAGCGTGGTAGGAGGGGCGCGGAGGGGGAGGGGAGGCTGGCGAGAAACGCGGACGAAGGGAAGGTGAAGGTGAAGGCGGATGACTTACAGACATGGAGAAGAAATTGTAGCTGACTGATGTTGCTGTCGAGTTCAACCCGATCTGCCCTTGGTGAATGGTTTCGCACAGCCACTAAGTCAAGCTGCGCGGAACATGACGGACGCTGTGGTTCTTGCCATAGGATTCTTGGCCTCGCACTTCATCTTAATAAGAGAGGCCTAGTTTCTAGGCGTAGGTCACGAAGAAAGCTCCGAGAGGTGTCGCGGTCGTAGAGCTTTAGTGGCTCGGAGGTGAGAGTGAGGTGAACCTGAAAGAAGGTTAGTTAAAGATCATTTGAGTTAAGTGCGAGGTAGGCGAACGAAGGAGTGAAGTTAAGGAAAAGATAGTCGGGCGGCGACTAGCCTGGCGTGCGCTAGGAACTTACATGCTTAATGGTGAAGCACTGTGTCGCACTGTGTTGTATATTGCGAACTTCGCTGGCGGACGCGAACGCGTCAGGTGAAGAGACGCGACGAGGTCGCGCAGGCGAAGCGCGGCCGTCATGGATGAGGCGATGTAGGAAACGAAGATGTAGAGAAGGGAGACGAAGGCGAAGAGCGATCGTTGTGGAGGAGGTGGTGCAGAAGATGAGGGTGCGAAAGCTATGAGGAAGAAAAGTTGTGTCGGGGGAGAGGGTTGGAGCGCGCCGAAGATCTTGCCTTGTGCCCGCCGAGCGCGGCTGGTTGCTCGGGCGTGCTGCTGCCTAGCGGTTTGTTTTGATGCGGGCGCCGGTGGAACCGTATGGAAGGCTGGCAGCGGCGCCGCGCTGGGGGTAGCCCGCGGCCGCGGGTCGGCGTCGGGGTCGCGCTGCGGGCGCGCAAGCGGCTGCAGAGGTGATGGAAGGGCTTGGAGTAGCTGAGAACCACTTGAAACCATTCCTGATGCCCTGAAGAAACAGGCCGCTCTTGTTGTGGTGCGGTGAAGCCAGTCAGCGATCCGCCGTTGTTTTTGTTGTCGCTCTGTGCGGCCGTGCTGGAAGGTCGGCCATCCAGCGGCGGCGAGCTGGCCACATTGGCATTCAGCTCAACAAGTGCAAGCCGTCGAGCAAGCCTTGCATCTTCAGAGCTACGTAGAGTTACTCTACAAGCAGCTGTCCGGCTGAATCGTGCAGAGTGCCTAAGTGTCCGCGCAGAGCTGCAAGGCCGCCATCGCACGCGGCGATGGCCAGCCCGCGAGACAGCTCCCCGGAGCGCTAGTATGCGCGCGCCGCACCCTCAAACGTACGCGGAAGTGCCGCAATTGGCCCAAGGACGCCTCCAGGCTTACGTGCCACCGCCCTTGGATTTGTCCCAATGGGTAGAACGTGCATCCAACTTGGGCCTTTCCAGGCCAGAATTGCGCACTCGTGCGATCACAGTCAGACAAAGTCAGTGGTCGTCTTCACAATGCTTCGAAAGGCCGGCGAGAACAGCGCATGGTAGCGCGCCAGCCGTCGGCATCGGGAGCAGGAAGCAAGCACATCTACGCAGAGTCACAGCGAAAACACAGCACGGAGCATGTCCCGAAGAGCATCCTCCCTCTATTGCTATGTTGGAACGTGTAATCAGCAACGCAGGGAGTCTGAGCCTGGTTGCATGAACGCACGATCCGCTTTGTTCTAGCCATGTAAATTGCACGATGAAGGCCATGGGGCTCTCCTCCTTCCTGCCGAAGCAAGACGAGGGCGCCGGCTCCCCACGCACCGGCTACTGGCATTGTTTCTGTTGTTCGTTTCAGTTATGGTGGAAAGCGCGGTGCTCCGCCAGCGGGCGCGGTTGATATCCTGCGCAAATGGCGCTAAGCCAACGCTAAACCGGTTCGGGTCGAGCAGACAGACGTCACACGTTGCGCTCGATCGCTCACTACCAACCCCCGGCGGGCGAACAAAGGTGACCGGACATGAAATTGAAACTCTGAAAATTAACACGCTTCGGGCGCGGGACACAGCTCGATCTTGGACCCGATGACGTTGCGTTGCCCTGCATCTGCGAAAAGCACGCCAAAAAGACCCCATCCGCACGACCAATATCCTCCGTGACAGGCGGTCATTTCTCCATTTCCCAAGCAGTTTCCTCTTCATTGCGCTGCGCCAAGTCAATGGTGTCATCGTATGCATCCTCGGGCCCAGACGGTCAATCCTCGTCCTCGAGGTCCCCCCACGGGTAGTCGACGAGCACAGGCGTTTCCAAGATTGGGTTGATGTCCACGACACTCATGACACCATGGGCCATCCTCACCTTCTGATGCGGATTAACAGGCTCGAGGTACCGCATCCAGAACACGGCTCTCTTGTTGCGGTGGACAGAGCTTGCTGTAGTGTGGAACTTCTGGACACACTCTCCCACCATGAATGCAGTCGAGCGGCGCCTGAGCTCGTAGAAGGCTTTGTGGTCTAGAGAAACGACCTCGATATGAGGGCATCGTTCATAGAGAGATTGCAGGGTCTCGAGTTTCTCCCTGGGAGAATAATCAACTCGTCCGCTCCAAACTGGAAGGCTAATGTTTTTAAGGCACACGTTTGCGTTGAGACGGTCGACGAGTTGGCGCACAAATAAATGGTAGGCGCCCCAGAAGTAGGCAGCGCCAGTCGAATCGGCGATGAGGGTTTCCAGGCGGCTTCCAATGGCCGGCAGCGATTCCAGAAGCTCGAAGGAAAGGGGTAGATGAAGCTGAAGGTGCTTGAGGTGCGGGAGTCGGTGGCGGTTGAAGAGGTCGACAAGGTAAGGAAGGATTGTGGGCTTTAACAATGGCGCCATTTCATCGTGGCCGAAGCCCAGACTGACCAGCGTTGTGATGTTCGGGAACAGTGTCGGGAGGATTAGGCTGTGATACATGACATCGGGGTGAGGGTAGTAGTGGAGTTCCACTACGCTGGGGAAATTGACGCACAGCAGCTCTGTTTGCGTCTCGAAGCTATCTATCACGTCGACGGGGGCATGGATGGTGACAACCTTGACGTTCTTGGCGGTGGAGAGGATCGCGATGAACTGTGTCGCAACCGAGGGGTAGATTCGGATGCCAGTATGTTCGTCGAAGGAGCGCTGAGGAGGAAAGCCCAGGGCCAGATATCTGTAAGCTCATGTCAGTCTGCCTGGTACGCTTTCCCAAGGTTGGTCATCCCACCTGGTGTGTTGAAGCGCGACGGGAGGCATGCCCGTGTAGGGACTATCCTGCGAAAAGTGCCTTATCTGCTGCGCGTTGATAACCCGGAAGAAGTGCTTGATGGCGTGGGCGTAGAGGCGCCTGTTGACGCACGAGAGCGAGCAGATTTCGTTGCTGGCGCCGCGATTCTTGACGCTGATCCTTGCGACGGCCTCGGCAATCGCCATGAGGATGTCGGCAGGCATGTCATTCAGCGAGAGGCCGGAGCCCGACATCTCGGCAGCTTTGTTGGTGAGAGTTGTTGCGGCGGCGAGGTTGATGGGCGCGGCGAGGAGGATGGAGGAGGAGTTGGGTGGGTTGAGCGGACAAGCGCGTAGGAGATATTCCACGCGTCTGCGCTCAACACGTGTTTATGCAGGGCAACACTCACCCAAAGCAGCTTCGGGATATCGGTTGCAAACTACCGACCACAAACCCATAACACATGTCCCATTTCAGCGCGAAACCAATTCTCCTTGTCTTTGCATTCTTGCAGTCATCCTCAATTGGACTGCATAGATACCTGCTGTAAGCAGTATGATCAAACACTAACAGACAAAATTAGCCAGCCGGGCTGAATATGGCTTTTAAAACCGCGGAGAACGTCTATATACACCAAAAAAAACCTAGTGTTCCATCGTTGTCGGCAAGATTCTTACAGCATGCCGTGACATATAGTTTATATCCAAGTACAGAGCTTCAAAGCCGGCAAGGATTGCGTAATACGTAGGCTCCTGAATCCTATATCTTGATGCACTTTTTGATTTCAAATATACCTCTACGTCGGGGCATTCCCTTTAGCTACTTCAGAAAAAGTGCTCCGGAAACTACATCTACGTCCGGATAATTCCCTCAACTTCTTACGGAGAATGACCGTCTCATGATTGCTAAGACATGTTAAAGGAAGATCACAGGATGGGAGCGGGAAAGATGGAAGAATGAAGATGTTTGGTTGAGAGGGGACTCAGGGGGAACTGGAAGCCATTTGACTGGCCTCCATCCAGCGAACGAGCGGTTGAACAGGGTGGCTCGAGCGACCTCTTGACAACCCATATGGGCGCGGCTTTGAGCGAGGCGGCGGTGGATCGCGCGGGCGCGAACCGGTTTTTGCGGCCACGCGCGACGGCGCGCATACAAACTCTCCCACACCCGCAACCACCGCCAACTCATCTACCACCTCTGCCTCGACCACCATCGCGTTTCGCAACCACCGTATCTCCACCAACCACTCGCTACGTTAACGCGCCATGACACCTTTCAATCCCAAGGAAAATGAGCTGCCGCACGCTCGTTTCACGCTCGGAGAGCAGCACGACGACAGCGCCCGCCGCAGGGCTGACGACATGATCTTTCAAAACTTCGTAAGTAAAGACACGCATTGCGACAACGCGCCCACTGCTGACACTCTGCAGAATGCGGGCGCCTACCAGCCGGCGTCCACCGACCAGACGGCGCCATCCTATCAGACTGCGCCCACCTTCACTCCGCCGGCGTATGACCCGCTGGCGTCACCTTTCGATCACCGTCCGGGTACCTTTGGAATTCCCGCTCAACCTTGCGCTTTCAACCCGAACGCGTATGGAGTGGCCCAAGACCAGTTCGTGAACAACAACCCGTTCCAAGTTTACGACTCTCCGAACGTCTACCAGCAGACGTTCCATCATACGCAGCCTGCCAGCCCTAACACCAGCGGAGAATTCACTGGCTTGAACAACTCTCCTTTCAACACCCAGAGTGGCGACCTCTACATTCAGGGCGGCGACACCTACATCCAGAGCGGTGACGCCTACGTCCAGGCCCCGGCCAATCTTGTCGGTCAGGGGTTCACTCCGAACAATGGTGCATATTCGCAGGCCCCAGTCCATGACTTCAGCCAGTCGTTCACGCAGAACAACGGTGCCTATTCGCAGTTCCCGGCCAGTGCAGTTGATGAGGCGTTTACGCAGAGCATTGAATTCCCTTCCCACACACAATCTGTCAACCACAGCTCGAGCAGTGGCAACTACACCCAGACTCCGGCCAATGTATTCGGCCAGTTTTCCACTACCAGCGATAACCCCTGGTACTTCCAACCTCCAGCTAATGGCATCGGTCACGCATTTATGCCTAACAACATTCTCCCCTCCCAGTCGCAGCCTGTCTGCCGCGACTTCTGCACAACTGATGTGGCAGCTGTGCCAGATGTAGAGAGTTTCGGTATTGTCGATGCCGATGTCCAAGAAGTACTTCTTCAGGACTATGCCACAAACAGCCCATCTTTCTGCAGCAACGCCGCTTTCGCCGGCCCCGACGGTACCCTGAGCCGCGATGTCAATGCTTCGTTCGATACCAGTGTCTTCGAAGTTAAGCGCCCAGCTGACATGTACACGGACTTGATGCATGCTGTCACCGACGACAACGGCGACCTTCTCGGCAATTACGAGCTCCTCGACAGTCACCTGGGCCTTGATGCCACTCAAATTCTTGATGTCGATGCCGAAGAGGCTAACGACGTCGACGACCTCCCCCCTCCCAACAAGGTCATTGATTCCGGCGAGGCTGCCGACAACGATGACGCAAACACCGACAAGACCGAGTCCTTCGACTGGGGCTCGGAGTCGGAAAATGACGGCTACAACATCGAGTACGACCTCGACTTCGCCGACCTCCCGCCGCCCTCCGGCCCGGGCGACGACGACGGCGACTACGGCATGCCCGACGCACACGAGCTTCAACGCATGGCGAGCCCTTCGCGTCCCTGGACCAAGCGTGAGGACGCCGCGGTCATGCACGCCATGCAGTGGGCGCAGATGGCGCTCGAGGACGTGGAGCCCGACCAGCGCTGGCAGCGCATCTCGCAGCACCTCGCCACAAACTACAAAGTGCTGCGCTTCCCGTGGACCGTCGCCGAGCGCTGGGACAAGGTCCTCAGCGCCGAGTTTGCGGACGGCGGCTACTTCCACCCGGAGCCGCAGTGCGTCAAGGACATGCACGACAAGTACGCGCAGGCGACCCGGGCGCGCACCGCCGAGAAGAACAAGCCCGGCCGCCAGAGGCAGGCCGCCAAGCGGCTTCAGCAGCAATCCGTCCCCAGCGAGAAGCGCAAGCGCGGCTCCACCAGCTTCGACGACGACGACGACAACAACGACGACG
>LAEG01000870.1:0-21913 GCA_001455585.1 Diplodia scrobiculata | reverse complement strand
CCCCCAACCCTCACCCAAACAGATCACCAGCCGCGGCTGTTGGTCTATTTTCCTACGTTCGAACATCCCCGTTTCTCGTTTCCCATTCCAGCCAGTCGCAAAACACGAAATCCGTATTTCCTGTGCATTTTAACAAAAAAGTACATATACATATCGTTGTCGAACACCACTCGTCCACGGGAAAAGGCGTCGCCTCGCACCGCGACCGGCTCTCCCAAATCCTCCTCGCACAGTCACTGTAGGACGAGCACAAGCCCGACCAAGAAGTCCGCACAGCAGTGCGTCCACAAGAAGCGGAACGGAAGAGGTCGAAAAGAAGGAACGAGGGGGGGCAGGAAGTGCATTGGTCGGCCGACATAGGTAAGCCAACCAACACCTTTCGGCTCCCCACGCGCGCGCGCGCGCATATCGTTCCCACGTAAGTACTCGCTCCACTCGCTTTCCAACCTTCAATGCAAGCAAGCTGGCCTGTCGTCGTGCGTCCCGTAGCTGATTGATAACGAAGCACGTCAAGTGAAAGCAACTCTCTCATGTCGCGTCTCGGAGTGGGAAACGGCGGGGAGTCTCGAAGCGTGTGATGGGCACACACACACACACACATTACGCGTCCATTCTCTCCTCAGCATTGCCATTAGACCCTACCAACCAACTGAAACATCCAGCTAACCAGCCGTGTCAGCCAACCAGCGACCCAGCCAGCGACTCAGTGAATCCCCGCCGCGTAAGATACCAATTACACGAGAGCTGAATCTGGCTTCTCGTCGAATCGGTTTCCGTCACTCATCTGATAACATCATCATCACCTGTGACGAGAGCCAAAAAGTAACAAATTGTAACAAACATTATACATCGGGCATTCTCAACCAAGGAAGAACCCCTGTTACATTCCCGTTACGTTGCTGCTGACGTTAATATCCACATTCACAGTTCACCGGTATTACCTCACACGTTTATGTTCACACTGATTCCATTCTTCCATCCGCACACTCATTCCATTCAATGTATCCCTTTAAAGAGAGACAGAGAAAAAGAAGAGAGAAAAAGATAACGCCAGCCTCCCCATTAAATCCTAAACGACATGCACCACCATCCACACAACAACAGAGAAAAATCCCCATCCCAAATCATAGTTCCCAATAAGCCAGAAAGGAGTGTGTGAAAGGCCAGCGCTGAGGCAGAAGAACTCCAGATAAAAGGTGTATAATATATACGAACGGGAGTTGCAAGAGACGACTCGAAGACTTATTAAATGGCGTGGCTTTCGTCAGTATGTATGAGGGAAGCGGCGTTTGCGACGACGACGAGGAGAATTCTCACGCCGCAACCGCCGCTGCGCTTTCAGGGTCAATAAATAAAAACGATGAGGTAAAAAAAAAAGATTTGAAAAAAGCCATTTTTTGTGTTGAGTGAAAACGCCCGTTGCAATGCTCTCGTCAGGTGGAAAAACCAAGGAGAAAGGTACTAGATCGATGCCCATGACTGCTGATGCCCATTCGGCAAGTGGCGTCTCATTCATGCTCAGATGATGCCGAAGCCGATGACGAACCAGCTGAAGGTGGCGACGGTTATGGCGAAGGTGCCGAACAGGAAGCGCATCGTCTGCTGCTCGACGGAGACACCGGCAGCGCTACAGCCAGGGCAAGTCCAGTCTACGATGCGACGGCAGATTAGCTTTTGGCCTTGCTTAAAGCGGAGAAAAGACAACAGGGGAAAAAAAAAGAAAGGGAAAAACTAACCTTGCCTCGGAACGTATTCCTGCGGGCGGTACATGCCAAAGGTGAAAGTGTTCGAGACACCCAGGTAGCCGGCGGCAGCGGTAGCAGAGATACTGCTTCCAGCATCATACACGATGAGCGTATATGTCGCCTGCACCAAGCTCTGGGTGGCCGTCTTCTCGAACTCGCCCGTGTCCCAGTACACCATGTTGGTCTCGTGGACCGACAGGTTGTTGGCCAGCGTGTACGTCTGCGAGTTGAGGCTGCAACTGGCCAGCACGTTGATGGCCGAGGGCGTCGCCGACAGCGACGTGTAGTTCCACGCGAACGACATCCAATCGCCGATCTTGTAGTACTGCGACGTGTCCGTCGCCGCCGGCGTGATCATCGAGATGCCGCCCGACGGGAGACGGGCGTCGTACGACGTGCTCTTCGACCCCTTCTTCGACGTCTTGGTGCTGCCGGTTTCCTTGGCTGTGCCCGTCGTCTTGCCCGTGCCCGTCGTCTTGCCCGTGCCCGTCGTCTTGTCGGTATTCTTGCCCGTGTTCGTGCCCGAGGCGGTTTCTTTGGCGGTGCCCGTCTTGGACGCCGTTTCGGCGGCCGTCGTCTTCTTTGCCGAAGCCGACTTGGTGTCTGAAGCAGTATCGGTCTTGGCTGCCGTGGTCTTTGCAGCGGCTGCATCCCGGAAGTTAGCTACAGTGGGTTCTTAAGATCGGCGGTGCCGGTCGCAGAAAGGTAGAGCTCACACTCGCTGCTGCTGCTGCTGCTGCTGCTGCTGTCGTCGTTGTTGTTGTTGTTGTCTTGACGGACGTAGAACCAGTTTTCACGCTTGAACAGATTCTCAACGCCCATGACCTCCTTCATGTCGTCGATGTTGGGCGGCCATGGCCAAGCGGCCGATAGGGATGACAGCGTCAAGGCTGCGGCGACGAGCTGTTGAGGACGCATGGTGGGCTGGGGTGCGGGTGCACGGCGACGCAGAAAAAGTCAATGGAGACGCGGACGCGTCGTGGAGCCGGCGGGGTGGCTCGGGATTAGGGTGCTTGTGTCTGGGGGGCGGGCTCCGCGGATCTGGGAGTGATGTGTGGTTGGCGGTGGAGGCGGTGGGAGGTTGGGTGATCAGTTGCGATGCGACGGAGGCGAATGCGACGAGCCAGGCCTTCCAAACGAATGACTGAGAGCGATCGAAGGCCGAGCAACGAACGGGGCGCGAGCGATGGATAGGGGCGCAGGTGTTGAGTGCTCAGCAGCGCTGGAGGGCGTCGAGAGAGAAAGGCTTCTAGGCGGATGGGCCGCAGGGGTTGCAGCGCTGGATCGCCGTCGGGCCCGGAAGGCGAAAATGGCTAAAATTAGCGCTGGATACGGGGTAGGCTCAGGCCGTATCGCTCACGAGCACCACCGCGCCGGCCGGTGACAAGGCGCTGTATATAGGCCCGGAGGCTCCGCGTGCAGCGCAGCGCAGCGCAGCGCAGCGAGGGTGGAGCTCGATCTCTCTCCTGCTGGCGCCGGCCGGCGGGGTCGCCCTCTCACAGCGTCCCAGCGCCAAGTGTTGTTCCCACGAGCACCGGCACGCGCCTGCGCCCATTGGACAGGCCGCCCGCGAGTGTCGCGGATTAGGTAGGGCCTCCACCCGCTCTCGCACGCTGCCTCAGCCGTCCCGCCCGCAGGCTCCCCAGAGCACACCGATCCCGTCCTTTCCTGCCGTTCCGCCGCACTTAATCGCGCCTGTGGCTTTGCGGCTCTCACAACCCCAAGCATGCCTGGCCCAATCCGGCCGGAGGTACGCTAGTGGGCCTTGGACCGTAGTGCCCGCCGTCGCATTCCTGGCTTCGACACGTCATATGCTCCCTCGGTGGTGTGTTTATGCTAAAGAATCTACCGGGTTGTTTATGCTCCATCCAGCCATGATCAGCCTCACGCGCTCGGCCATGTGGAGGAAAACAGAGCAGCTTTAGCGAGCTCTCGGTAAATGCCCCTCTGTCGCTCGTGTTGCTCCTGGCTTCGCTGGGACCGGAAGGCACGCTGCCCACCCGGAGAGCATCTATTCGTCGTTTATGACTTGATATAACAAAAGTAAACAGAAAATGTGGGCTCGACGGTCAAGTCTGAGCAACCCGGAGTATGTGTTCCCCGTCCTTCCCTCGCTCTTTAAGCCCTAGGTGGTCCGAAAGGATCGCACCATTCCAAGTAATAAGTAATCTTCACTTTCAAGCCGCCGTAGCGCCATGCATCCCTGTGCTTCCTGTGATCCTCGTTGCGCCGGCGCCGTGGACATGTATGAAACGAAAACATGAACGAAACTCTTTTCACGGTGTCAACAAATAAAAGACAAACCCCAAAACGCCCTATATGAACGACCACTGGCAATGACAAGCATTCGAAGGGTCATCTCGCTTTTGCAGAGCCCTCTTCGAACTCGTGCTACTGCTCCCACTCTTGTAATCACTGTAGTCTGGATCCGACTCCGACAGCGTCACCACGATCGTCTTGCCGTCTTTCAACGTCGGGACCATCCGTCCGTCATCAAGAAGTTGCATCTGTTGACAGTATGCTTGCTCCTTGGTAGACGTACGACGTTCTTCGATCTTCACGATGCGCGGGTACCACTGGATGTCGTTGATGTCGGTATCGCCGGGGGTACTGCGCCGCTCAACAGGCGTTGGCGTAGTCGTCACGATGGCCGCACTATTTGTAGACACGATGGTGACCGGAGAAGGATACGTCGTCGCTGGTATCGAACTGCTCGATTGCGCAGGCGTCGCGTAATTGGTTGCTGAGGCCAGTCCGGACGACACCGCTGTGGACATGGCTGAGGACGTGTTCTGCTCCACGTAGATGAACGTCTCGAGGAAAGTCGAGTTCCAGATGCAGTACCATGGCTTGTCGCCGGCGACGACTTGATGACGAGACCGGAATCCCGAAGGCATATCGAAGCCAGCGGGCGGATAGGGAGAGTAACTACTGTCGTCACCTGGACTTGACGACTGCGCATCGCGTTTCTCATACTGAGCGCCAGCCGCAAATTCATCGGGTCTCAGGATGACAATCTTGTCGTACAAAGTCTGAAAATGCCACGCCGGTCCATCAGTGGGATTGTCAAGGTCAGTGACCAGGCTAAGCGCCTGGGGCTCGATGTTTGGCACTTGACTTCCGTAGTTAACTCCCGTGTTGTTCTCCAAAGGCGACAGCCACACGGCGTAGGAGTTGGCTTTCCCGTAGGATTTGACGTTGATCTCGAGAGGGGGTCCGTCCACGTTGCACGACCAAGCATCATTCTGCCCCGAGCTCGTGAGGCACTCATTGCTCGAGACGTCAGGGCTGCGGATTGGAAGCGCATACTTGCCCACAGGTAAGGCGGGAAGGCCGGTGGGAATCACTTGAATGCTCGAAGCGTCGAACAACGATTCCGTACTAACCACCGTGACCATAGAAGGCCTGTTGTTAGTGTCAGTATCACGAGGGATGTGGGCAGTCCTCGCCCGAGGTCACTTACCGATCTTTGTTTTTGTCCATGTGTCCTTTGGCCATGAACGTGCCGATGACAACTCCCAATATTACTGCCAGTATCACAATGATAACGAGGGCGGTGATGAACACCCACAGTGGCACCTTACCCCACAGGATCTTGGTCTTCCTCTTTTCCTGCCATGACTTCTCGCTCCAACTTTTATCGTTTAGATTACCGGGACTGTCTGGTCTAGCTTCTCCCGATGCAGATTGGTCCTGCGACTGCAAGGGTTCCTGCGACTGTGGCGTTGTCTGGCCATTGCCCATGGGTTGCATCATCATACTAGAATTGCTCGATGGTAACGCTTCTTGAGACATCGAGGGGCCATGCTGTGCAGCGGGCGAAGCCGCCAGACCACCGGCCGCGGCAGGAGCCGCGGCTGCTGTTGTGGCTCCCGGTGCAGCCCCCGTCTCTGCTTCGGTCACGAGACCAAACTCCTCCGGCACAGCCATAAGCGAGGCCTTGGTCGGACCCTCTTCCGGAAACCTCGAGTAGGGGGGCAATTGCTCCGTGTGGCCGTCGGGCCCTATGATGTCCTGCTCCTCACCGTCGGGCCCTATTTGCCTGTGAAAGCCTTGACCAAGTCCGGGGAAGCCAACCGGAATCTGATTTTGCACGGGTGCGGGCCGAATCTCGTCGGGGTCGTCGAAGACATTCTGGGGATACATGGTGTAGGGATGTGCGGGGCCATGTTGCGAGAGGGCTCGTTGAGGGCCCTGAGTGGTGGAGGTTGTCGTGACGCTGGACGAGCGGCCTAGACCAGTGCCCTGAGGGTACATGCCATAGGGGTGGCTGGGGCCGGAGTTGGCCGCGAAACCGCTCTGCGACGCATGTTCGGTCGCGAATGACGATGTAGACGCAATCGAGATACGGTGCGATAGCTGTGGCAGGCGAGAGGCAGGAGAATATGTGCTGTTTCGCTCAGGCGTCGAGGAGTTGGGGCCGTCTTGGGCCATGGTGAAGGATCCTCGTGCCGCATGGCCGCCTTTCGTGATGCTATTCCGCTGCGAAGCAATCGCAGGGGGGCCCTTGGTGTCCAGTGGGAAATTTTCTGAGATAGAGTGACGTACGGACGACCGTATCGAAGCCCTGTGGTCGAGGGTAGTGGCCGAATTCCTAGCAATACCGGCTCCATGGTCGTTTCCCGGCCGAAATCCATCCGCTACTCCCATGCCAAACTCCGGCTCCTGGTCGCGGTCGAGGGCATATTCGTCGTCGAAGATGTTGGGGTTCCCGGAATTGGAGGGCGTCGCGTGGTCGTCGCTGGGCGGCTGGCGTCCGTCCATTGCGCCCAGCAAGCGAGTCGCCTCCTTATCGGGGGCGTGAGGGCGCCGTGGTGGATCGAATTGTGCGGTTCGGACGGGTCGAGGGCGTGGGACGGCGTGAGCGACGGGCGGGCGGGTAGCGTGCAGGATAGGCGCAAGTTCGTGACGGGGGCGAGGGCGGTGTTGGTGTTGATGAATGTGGTCGCGAAGTGGAGAGATCCGGGTGGTCAGGACGGCATGGCTCGGGGAACGCCTGGTCCAGTGGGCAGAAGCGCACCTGCATGATTTCAGACTAGAGCGTTTCGGGCATGACAGAAAAAGTGAGCCCGGCCGAGCATACCGAAACGGGGCTGCCCACGAGAGCGCTGTGCGGTGCTGCCAGCGCCGCTATCTATCCTCTGCACCGCACAGCCGTCGACTGTCGCCCTTCTCAGCATCGCGACGCCCCGTTGCGCCCCGTCACGCCCCCACGGCAGCGCGAGTGGCTCCGGGGCACGGCCGCACCCTCGGCGTTGAGCTGGCTTTTAGTCAGGCCCGGGCGATGTGCGGTGCTGCCGCCGTCAAGGCCCGGCGCCACCGACGGTTCCACGGCGCGGCGGCTGACACCTCGCGTGTGTTTGAGATGCAACCCTCATCATCCCCTCGCTGGCAGATGTGTGCCTGCTGGGCGTGCTGGCGGCCAGCAACCCCGCAGGATTAACCTTGGTTTTAGCGTCCCCTTGCTCCTGTCCGCACCTGCTCGCCACTGATGACCCGCTACGCCCGGCGATAAGCGCTTGAGCAGCGCGTGGAATAGGGTGCTGACGATAGCCTCCGCTCCAAGTGCCGGTCGCGCTGCACCTCCCAGCCGCATTCTACTGGCTGTAACCGCCGTACCTGCGCTGCGACACTTGAGCTGACTCTGACGCGTGAGCCTGAAACGCTGCGGTCACGTGCAGTCGTTGCTAGCGCTCGCTGTCACAAAAGCCTCCCGCCGCTCCCGTCGAGCCCTGAGGCCTGCTCGTGTTGCTGACAATGAGATCATTGCCCTGCGGTGCCTGGCCTGCTCAGCCGCGCAAGACTATTTCCAGCCACGCTCTGTTTAATAAACAGCCCTGCACCTTATTATGAGCTGGCCGGTGCCGGCGCCTCTCGCGGCCGCACTCGTCTCGGCAAGTGGAGAACGCCCCTCTCGTCACTATGAAGTGGCCCGTACTGATCTCCGAGGGACCATGCGCTCGTCGCGAAACTCGAGACGGGACGGCTCCGGCAGGACACCCGCCCTGCCAAGGCCCTCGTATCCGCTTGGATCTTGCCGGTGCAGCAAACTCTGAGCGGACCTGTGTGAAAAACGTTGGACGAATTGGCGGGCGTGCTTTGTAGGGGATTGGGTGGAAATGACTCTGCAGTCCTTCGGCGAGCGCAAAAAGCTGGGACCTCAGCTAGAGCTCCGGGAAGCCGGTCTGGGCGCCGAGATCGTCCTGCCAGTGCCCAAGACATAATAGTTCGCGCTCAAATTGGGGCGTCTGTGACTGCTGCTCATGCGATGTAGAAGAGTCTGTGGGAGCCAATGCGGATGAGTGCCGCTGCTGCCAATTGCGACTAGTTGGTGGGCGCACCTGCATACGGATAATGAGCCCCTCAGCAGACCGATTCCGACTGAGGGACCAGACTCCACGAGCCACCCCCCGAATGCTGCAGCTAGCCGTGTTTGGTCGGCCTTCAATTCCATGGTCACCTCGTCCGGGATTCGACGAGATACGTACCGAAAGGCCGCAATCCACAATCCCACCCCAGTCTTCACCTTGACGACTGGGGATCAACAACACGGATAAGTCGGTCACGAAGCGAATGCCGAACTTCCGATCAAGTGGCGAAACCCGTTTGCCTATCCTTGAGATGGTGAAAGATTGCATCCGAACTGTAAACAAGCGTTGTATGTACTACCCCCAGACTTTTGAAGACATTGCAGGGTTCCTGCAGATTTAGCTTGAACCTCTGCTCAACGTTACACTAACCAGCCACTGTACCGGTGTAATTTTCCGCTGCTAGGTCGCACTGAACGCAAATCGAACGCCTTCTCGACGTCGAACAGGGACGCCCACTTCGTCCGAACAATTTCCGCAAGGTTGGGGGGAAAGCCACAGAACCTAGCCGTGTTGTTCGCTAGAAGTCGAATTCTGCAGGAGCACGTTGCTCGAGCAGAGCCGGAAGAGCGAGGATTCTAGCTAATCTCTCGGGGAATTGCATCTCAGACTTGAGCCGCTTGTCACGGTTCCGTCTGTGGGTGCATCCTCATGCCTTGTGTGGTCGATGTCACTGGAAGATTAGACCCGCCCAGTGGGTTACAAAATGACCGTACTCTTCTCAGGTCTGTCTTACCAAAGGTCGTAATGTACCTACACGGACGGCTGAAATATTCGTTTCAGTATTCCTGTGTAGTTTTTGAAACTTACATCAACGGTCGGCTGTATGCTTCAGCTGATTACGTCAACGAGTGCAACCTTTCCAGTGAAACATGAAAGCATATTCTCTGGTGGCCCACCGGGCGCCAGCCGTGCCAAGGAACAGCACGTCTGTATGCAGTGAGCGAATGCACCTATGTTGTCAGCATAGAAACACAGACAAAACACGGGTTCGTGTTATCCAATTTTACTCATGGAAGAGCTCTTCTTTGGGAACGCCTGGGCACACCCAGTGCACGGATATCCACTGAGGTTTTACGGTTACCGAATATATGCTGACATTGACCACCTCCAATTGATTGAAGGCAGAAAACCCCAGGATGCCTGATGCCGTCGATCAGACTATGGCGTCATGAGTTTGCCGATCGATTTGAGAGATAGCGTTGATAGATAGAAATTATTTCATTCCTGCCAATCGCTGCTTTCACGATCAGCTAGAAAAAATGGGTAGGCGGGACATTCGAGAAATAGCTGAATACGAGTCATTCAAGATCAGCGGACACGCATCGACAGCCTCGAACAAGAGCCATCAGATGCCGAGCCACAAAGTTGTGAATTGTGGGACCTTTCTTGAACGCGCTTCATGGAATTCAGCCTCGACCCGAGCGGGATGTTGAAGAGATTTTTCATATCGGCTGTAGGAGCCTAATGTTTGTGCACACTCAGACCTCAGTTGCAGCTCCCGCTTCATTTGTCGCCATACCTTTCTAAGTTCCGTTTAAAAGGGACATGGGCTTCCACCAGCTTCTGAGGCAATGCAATGAATAGATATATTAAAGCGTGTTGGATTCCATTGGGAAGAGTGATGTCGAAGGGGATTCGACAGACGGCTGGACCATTGGGTTGCTGCCTGAAAGGATTTTCTCGTCGCCAGACGCGCGTGCGGACAATAGTGCGGATTCATGTGCTTGGTTTGCATAAGGCCAGATGCCTGCACAGCGAGATCAGCGTCGGCAGACCGCAGTCGGAAGGAGGGTTGCTCCAGAAAACGCCTGCGGGAGAAAATGTATAGCAAAATTTATGACAGTTAGCAACGCAGTAGGCCCGACAATTGGATGGAACAAGGACCGGCCGAAACGAGAATCAAGAGAGCTGGGTGGCCACGGAAGGGAAGAGGCGTATGCCAGGGCGGCTGCCCGAGGCTTCAAACGATAGAAAGCAGGGCAGGCTGGAGACAATGGCAGGCTGGACGTGGGTTTGATCGGAGATAAGATCCACCATGATCGGGTGGTGGCCCAGCCTTTCGGGAAAGCGAGGAAGAGCGCACGGCAACGGCGGCGGGTTGGTCCGCAAGATGCCGTGTCGAGGGAAGGTTCACGTACAGAAGGGTGCCGCAGCGGAGTGTTAGCGCGAAGACTGTGGATTCAATGAACCAGGGGGGTCTGGTCGTATCGTGATGACATGATAGGCTAAAATTATATTAATTGATGGTAAAACAGGAACCCCGATTGTATTCTGGTGGTGCGATGGGTCAAAGTCGCATTGGCCAGATGCAAAAGTAAGTCGACGCTAGCACTCCGCTGCGGCACCCCTCTCTAAAAAGTGCGTGGTGGCGTGGAGTAGTGGTGGGGTCGCGCAGCCAAATGCGCGCCAACTGCTTGGAACTGATTAGATCTTTTTCCCGATAACGGGACTTGGGTCGTATGACGGCGGGGAGCGGCGCGGCAGTAGCGGGCAGCCCGGCGGGTTGGGGCAAATAGGCAAATAAGCAAATCAGGCCCGCGGTCGAGGATGGCGGCATCGTGGGCGAGGGATGCGCAAGCGAAGGCTGAGGCTGCGAGGATGAGCCCATTCCGCAGGCAGCAGCGCGGTGACCTCAGCGAGGCGCAGGGCGGGTGCCTGCATTTGCCCTCGCTGACCGGAGGGCTTGCGTGTGCAGCGGTGTCACTGCAGCCTGGGGTGTGTGGGAGGGCTGGCGGCCAGGTGTCTCTGGGAGCGGTCAAGGCGATAGGCCCTTATCGTGCCTGGTCTAGGCTGCTTCGCGTTTAGTCCAATTTCAACTTACAGGGGGGGGGGTCATGAAAGAATATCAACAGGGTTCGTTGAGCTTTCCACGCCGCCGCCCTCAACCCTCTTCGCCCTCCCGCTCGCTCTCTTGCTCTCCCCCCAGTCGCCCTCAGCTGCACGCCCGCCCGTCACAATGGCCCCCCAGAACATTGGCATCAAGGCCATCGAGCTCTACTTCCCCGCCCAGTGCGTCGACCAGACCGAGCTCGAGAAGTTCGATGGCGTTTCCCAGGGGAAGTACACTATCGGCCTCGGCCAGACCAAGATGAGCTTCTGCGACGACCGGGAAGGTGCGCGCCGCCCCGTGTGCAACGCCCTCCGTTTGCAGTGTTAATGCGTAGCGTACCAGACATCTACTCGCTGGCCCTCACCACCGTTTCCTCGCTGCTCAAGAAGTACAATGTCGACCCCAAGAACATCGGCCGCCTCGAGGTCGGCACCGAGACGCTCCTCGACAAGTCCAAGTCCGTCAAGTCGGTGCTGATGCAGCTGTTCGAGGAGTCGGGCAACACCAACATCGAGGGCGTCGACACCGTCAACGCCTGCTACGGTGGCACCAACGCCGTCTTCAACTCCCTCAACTGGGTCGAGTCCTCGGCTTGGGACGGTCGCGACGCCATTGTCGTCGCCGGTGACATCGCCCTCTACAAGAAGGGCAATGCCCGCCCGACTGGTGGTGCTGGCTGCGTTGCCATGCTCATCGGCCCCGACGCCCCCGTCGTTTTCGAGCCTGGCCTTCGCGGCACCTACATGGCTCACGTCTACGACTTCTACAAGCCCGACCTGACCAGCGAGTACCCCTACGTCGACGGCCACTTCTCCATCCGCTGCTACACCGAGGCTGTTGATGCCTGCTACAAGGCCTACAACGCTCGCGAGGAGAAGCTTGCCGCCCAGGCGAACGGCCACTCGAACGGCACCAACGGCGCGGCCTCCGCCCAGGAAGTCCCGCTCGACCGCTTTGACTACATGTCTTTCCACGCCCCCACCTGCAAGCTCGTCAGCAAGTCGTACGCCCGTATGCTCTACAACGACTACCTCAAGGACCCCAAGAACCCTCTCTTCGCCGAGGTTCCCGAGGAGCTCCTGAACCTCGACTACGCCGCCTCCATCACCGACAAGACCGTTGAGAAGACCTTCATGGCCCTGGTAAGTTTACTGGTTCCTGCAGAGTTGCGCACGTGGCAGTTCGGCTAATACCCCCCGCCAGTCCAAGAAGCGCTTCGCGGGCCGCGTTCAGCCCAGTATTCAGGTTCCGACCATGTGCGGTAACATGTACAGCGGTAGCGTCTGGGGCGGCCTCATCAGCTTGCTCAGCAACGTTTCCTCCGACGAGCTCCAGGGCAAGCGCGTTGGTCTCTTCAGCTACGGCAGTGGTCTCGCTTCGTCGCTGCTTTCGCTCAAGGTCAAGGGCAGCGTCAAGGAGCTCCAGGAGAAGGTTGACCTGCAGAAGCGCCTGGATGCGCGTGAGGTCGTCCCCCCGCAGGCCTACGACGATGTAAGTTTGGAATATTTCCGCGCACTGGACCATACCAGGAGCTAACAACGCGATAGATGTGCCTTCTCCGCGAGGAGGCCCACCTGCAGAAGGGCTTCAAGCCCAAGGGCTCCGTCGACCGCATCGTCCCCGGTACCTACTACCTTGAGGAGGTGGACGACATGTTCCGCAGGAAGTATTCCATCAAGGCTTAAATTCCACAATCCCGCACAACACCGTAGGTTCCATGACACCGCTGTGGCATACCCTTTTTCCGATGCATCACAGCTGGACGAGTTTTGTGGGTGTAAATAGTTCCGCACGTCCATGCGGTACACTTTTCGTCCTGCGGGGTTTGGGGCAAAACGAGGGGTACGGAAAACGAGTTGGGATGACGATACCTTCGGCGATTTTCGCTCGCCGACCTCCGAAAACCGGAGGTTCTTCTCTAACATGCATGAACATGACGATATAATAGATCGCTTGCTCCTCGCCTGGCCCGGTTTATTACTTATTCAACGGTCGAGGGTGGCGACGGGGCTGCGGTTGGAAAAACTTCAAAGAAATGTGATATTTAACGTAGAGTAACTAAACACACGGAACCTTCGACGGGTTGATTTCAATAGTCTTCACTACCTAGACCAGAGCAATACACCAAACTTTGTTTGATTGCCACCTGTCCAATGGAGAGGAAAAAAGGCGCATCGGAAAATAAGGTTTTTCCTGTGAGCTGTCAATGCAGCGCGTTGTAGATCAACACCGTTGGCACAGTCGGGAGGTCGAGAATCAGGCTAGACGCGTGCACAGCCTATTGTCGATCTTATGTCTTTCCCTGCGCCGTTGTTTTGCCACCACCACATCAGATGTGTTGTGCCACCCTTCTGGACCATCCGCCCGGTGACTTGTGCGACACCTCTCCGACTCCCTCAGGCCACTTTCGTCGCATTGTCGAAAAAAAGACCCCGTTCGAGCCAAGGAGAAAGGGATGGGATGGAGGTGGCAGCATTGCCAACTCCAAAGTTCTAAGCACCTTACTGGAGCGTGTTGTGTTGCACTTGCTCCCTGGAGAGAGTAGAAGAAAGACGAGCGAGCTGCAAGGGCTGTTCCGAGCTGTCGGGCGATACCATCGCAGATGAAGGCCTGCACTCCCTTTTTTTTTTTTTTTCTCATCTCCTCCTCATTCTTCCTCCCCGCCAATTGTGGGGTTACTTTGTGCGTTGCGGCTACGGTCCGTCTAAGCACACACAGGTGAGACGTAAGGCTCCGAGTTGTGGAAACAGTTCCGGGGACTACATCTCACTCGTGGCGACTGCGGTGATAAGTTCGAACCGACACTCACTTCGAGCATTCGACAGTTCGTGAGCAGCCTTCTTGTCGTGGTGGGAAGAACAAGAGAGGCGGTCGCGCGTCGATGTCGTGTGGCTGCAGTCGCGTTGAAAACACCACGGCGGCGTGTGAATGGGGAACGGAAGACGGCCCCTTGGGAAAAAAAAAAAAAAAAAAGTCAAGGCGACCGTCCCACGAGTATCGACTCCCGGGGCATAGCGCTACAAAGCCCCTTTC
Organism: Diplodia scrobiculata; assembly: GCA_001455585.1. NCBI lineage: Eukaryota > Fungi > Ascomycota > Dothideomycetes > Botryosphaeriales > Botryosphaeriaceae > Diplodia > Diplodia scrobiculata. The sequence goes on along the minus strand of LAEG01000870.1, from coordinate 7,934 downwards.
CAGGGATTTTCCCGCTCCCAAGAGGGAAGGTGGTGGAGAGCGGGATGAGAATATCATCTCACCCACTCTCCGCACCATAGGCCCGAGGACCCTTGGGTGGAAGATCGATCTTGCAAGTGGAGCCTACAGGCCTCGATGTCGATAGACGAGCAAAGACTGTTGGAAGTGGAGATTGCCGATAGCGGTTCCTGGCTTGTCAGCTATCACAGTGCAATACGACACGTTGCGTGACAAAATAGAGCCGTCGAAGCGCTGTGATCCGTATGCTTGACAGTTCCACTCAAAGCCCCACCGTCGAAGACTGACTTGGCCGAAACAACAGTCGCTGTACGGATGAAGGCCGCCAGCAGCTCTTAAGTACACCAACAGCGCGCGCCAAGGGGTCAATCAAACCCTTCCCGGAAGTCGGCGGAGTAAGCGAGGTCCAGCGGCGGGCGGGAAGATAGCCGGACGGGGGAAGATGGGGTGTAACAGTAGCGGATGCAGACGACCGGTAGCTTGTGCTGATGGCCCGCCCCTTCACAAATGGCGCGCAGGACGGACGGACGGACGGCTCGCTCTACGCAGCTGCAGCAGTAGTAATTCGCTCCCACCACTTGGGGCCCGAACGAGCGCGGAGCAAAGCCTAATGATGATGCAAGCGGATGCCCTTTGCTGCTGCAATCATCACGAGGAACATGTGTGAGGGTGGATGCCCAAGGCCACATGCGGCACCATGGCTACCCTTGAAGAGACAGCAGATGATCTCCAGGCACCGTCGCTCCGAAAGGCGCTGTGCAGATCCAAAGGGCGAGGGATGAATGGACGATTGCCGTAGCCGCTGATCCCGCGAGGGCGGGGGCTGCGAGGACCCCGGGAGCTAGGCACCCAATGACGAAAGCCAAGAGCCGTAATAGGAAATTATCTCGTTCCATAGCAGGTAGAGCTTCTAGTATACATTGAACTCGAGGGAAGAAACCGGTGAGAGGATCATCGTTTGTAGTCGTCGCTGACCTGACTGCAGCTATTGGCGTTAATCGCCTAGCAAAAAGCTGCTCCCATAGCACTTTCATCCGTGAGAATGAGTCCGCTTGGCCAGTAGTGACCCTCATGCTTTTGCATGTTCAGTTTCCCCCAGCATCGTTATCCCAGTGAAAATCGACCGCCCGTCCCGAGAGAAATGGCAGACCAGAACTTCCCAAGACGCGCCTCGTAAGCAAGGAATACCATCAATTGTGATGCAACACGCGGCTGACCCGATTATGAGAAACCGCACGACCCTGCCTCGCCCTGATGACGCCACAGAGCAAAACAGCGAAAAGGACCGCGGAAAGAGGTCGACTCATGCAGGAGTAGACGGAACATCAGAGAGATGGTGCAAGAGATTTACTCCGACGCCTCGTCCTCCTCATCAGCACCCTGTTCTGGTCAGCATCGCGGCAGAGAGCTCGCGGAGCGGGGTACGTACAGCAGCATAGGCAGCCTTCTCATCCTCGTAGCGCTTCTTGTCGTTGGCGGCCTTGGCCTCATAGGGAGCGCGCTGCTTGTCGGAAAGGGCCTTCCACTTCTCACCCAGGATCTTGCCGACCTCACCTGCGTGGCTTGTGAGCAGACGCATCGGGCGCTGGGGAACACGACAACGTACCGAACTTGATGCCGGGGTTCTCCTCGCGAACCTTGTCGCGCATGTCGTTGGCGAAGAACATGTAGGCAGAGAGGCCACGCTTGGGCGCGTTGGGGTCTGGACGGTGTCAGCTACAACGCTCGTTGCCTGGGTGAGGAACGGATGCGGGCAGACGCACCCTTCTTCTTCTTGCCGTCAGCCTTGCTGGCCTTGGTCTTGCGGGACGTGGTCTTCTCCTTAGGCATGGTCGCAGTGGTCGTCAAGCTGCGATGTGGCGTGGTCAGCGCGATGTGCAGAGGTGGGCGGTTGATGGACGGAGGACGGGTGCGGCGGGCTTGAAATAGTCGCGCAGCAGCGTCGGGGCAGATTTCGGCGTGCAAACGCGTCAGGTGATGGGTGCAAGGGTATGCGACCGGCTGCAGAGCTGCAGCGACGATGCAGGGAGGGAGTGGTGGTGAATGGAGCTGTTGCTGTGGGTGAGGTGGGCTGCTGGCTGCGCGTGCACGGCGGGCGCATTGCGGGCGCGGTCGCAGAAACAGCGCAGAACACCAAGGCGTGCAGAGGGAAGCAGACGCGTCGCAAGAGGAGCAGGATGCACTTACAAGACGAATTGGAGCTGTGAGGGTGAGGGTGTGGAGATGGAGGGCGCCTGTGTAGCTCGTTAGTATGGGGTGCTGGCTGGCAGCGGTGATGGCGAGATGACGGCTCAAGGCTCGAAGCAGGCACGCATGAAGGGCAAAAATGGGCAGGACGAGAGCAGTGTCGCGCAGAAGTGCGAGAAAAACGCGTAAAAAAGGGTGCGTTGTGGTTGCGGTGGGCGGCGGGTGCGAGGCTGCACTGCGCAAGCGATACTTACTCGTGGGGGGACGTGTCTCGACGGATTGTGTGGGCGCTGTAGAGAGAGGGTGAGAGCTGCTGCGCAGTATGGGAGGGAGCGCGGGCGGCCCAGCGGTTTTGGTGAGGACAGCTCGCGGCGTAATCACAGCCTAAGCCATGGTCACGTGCTCCACCACAACACAGCGCGGCGCCGGGCACGCCTGAGAAGAGAGGGGCTCTCCTCAAGTCGAATCGGCACGACGCAGCCCGCTTTCCTCCCGCCCAGTGCCGTGCCTAGATGCCCGTGAGCGCGCCATGCTGCCCGCCCGCCTCCCTGCCTTGCGCGTCTTTTGTCCCACGGGCTGCAGCGGGGCCGCCGCCCACTCCCAGACCGCGCGGGCAACGAGCAGCCCGAACAGCAGCACGACAAGGCACCGCGTCCACACCCGCGCGCAGCACCGCCAGAAACGGCTGTCGGCCGCCGCCCGCACACCCTTTCCCCAGCCCTGCCCTCGCCTGCCGCCCGCCAAGCGGCCTGCTGCGCTCGCGTCTCCGCGATGATGCTCCAGCAGTGGCATGATGCAGCCCTCCCGCGCAAGCCACACCAATGTACCGTCCCGCCCGGCCCAGTCCAGTGCTGGAGGCCCGGGTGCGCACACGCGGATCATCGGCTGCGGAGAAGGAGCCTCCAGCTGACACGGTCGACGCTGGCGGCCCATTACGCGTGCAGCAGACTCGCCCTCACCCTCGCCAGCGACTCGTAGCTGAAACAATGCGCGCTGACACGCTCGCAGCAGGACGCGGCATCACCCCCGGCCGCCGTGATATTAACTGCTTCTCGGGCAGCACTGCAGCACGACCCACGTGCCGCGCCTCTCGCTGCGCGCGCGGAATGTATAAGTAAGCCGCCTGCCCGCCTGCCGCCGATCGGTTGCGCCTCTTTTCCCCCAGCTCAAAGCGGGCTGGTCGCCTGCGGCGACGCACCGCGTTCCCATTCGCGCCCGAAGAATGCCCTTCTCCTTTGTTTTTGTCCCGCGGAATTGAATGCCTCGTCCCGGCAACAGCTGCAGCCATCACCAGCTCCTCCAATGCGTCCCGGCACGCCTGGGTACGTTGTCTTTCAGCTGTCTCTTTCCGGGCAGTCGTGAGCATGATGATGGGATTTCATTGCATGGCTTATCCGAGCGTCTCTGTGCGGAAGCCTTTTCGAATCTCTTTCTGACTTCGAAGCCATTGTGGTTTCCATTGTTTCGTTCCGAGTCGACATGGCAGCACCAGGCCCTGACAGCTCGCACAGTTAGGATGCATCGTTCAGTTTGGCGTCTTTGCTTGACTTTAGATGCGACTCCTGCATGCTTTCGACGTGATAACGTCAGATTGCAGCAAGAGTCGCCGTATCCGATTACTAAACCCAGCTTGCACCGTGTGCAACGAGCGATATCGCAAGTCAATGTTACAGCGCGTTCGACGAGGTAGCAGACGATGCTTGATGTCAACACCTCAATTGTCTCCGACATTGTTCGCGATACAAGTTCATTAGTGCCGCCGCTTTTTGCGTTCCTTTTTTGCATTCGGATGACGCTGTGGCTCTCATCAGTATGTCAATATCACAGCGCTTCGACCGACCAACTGCAACCTTCAACGAGCCCATGAGTCGACTCCGACGGCATTTTACAGCAATATCTGTCCTGCCAACCACACACGACCCACGCCCGCGCTTTCGGCGTCCTGCCCTGGCCCACCTGTCAGACGCCCTTCCCGTGTTCAGCTGGCAAACCCTACGCATGCGTGCTGTGGATTGACACGGTGTGCACGACTTCGAAAATGACTTCATAGTGTTTTGATGACATCATTTTCGTCACGCAGTGGAGCGAAGTGGGTCGGACCGGACAAGTCTTTCGTCCCTGCTTTGCACACGCCAGGTCCATCATCATCTCTCCGCAAAATGCCCAGATCTACCGGCACCCTTCAGCGAAAATCGCGAAGATCTCACCCTTGACGTTGCAGGGCTACGTCCATCGGCTCAACCTTCCAGTCAGCAACCACAAGCTCTCAGCAAAGAATTCATATCATGCCCTCCCACATTGTTGATGGCCCCACTGAACGGATAGCCCTACGGATATAAGAATAAGGTTCCGATTGGTCCTGGGGGAAGCTTATTCCGACCGCAATGTGGCATTAACCAGATGCTTTACGCCTGCCAACGAATCGTTTCCAATGTTAGTGTCTTCCACAACTTTAGCTGCCATAAACATTGTCTTCTTGTTGTTGTGTTCGTGAAACTCCAATAATTGCGTCGTGTCAAACTTTTGCGTATGCCCTTTTCTACTTGGGGGGGCATTTGGATCGATTACTGTCCCATGCCGTAACCACTCCCCGCAACACCTTCAAATCTTTCGAAGCCAAAAGTAGGACATAGCCTATAATGCACCACGGATGAGACACGGGCTCGAAAATATCATATTCAAGCTTTGAAGGTTACTCAGAGCCACATGTTCATGTGGAATTCAAACAAACCTTCAGCCTATGTATCGACCTGGCCGTCTTCCATGGCATTTTAACTTGATAGTAGAGTTGTCTAACAGTCGTACGAACTGATAATAAGCTCAGATTAAGGTAATATGCTCCTTCCGGCTTATCCCAGTTCGGACAGCAGTCAGTCAAGGGGAGACATAGGCCGAGAAAGGAAGTCGCGCCCCAATCGCGCCTTCCACAAGCAGCTCATAACCGGAACAAAGGTAAGAGCGGGTCCCGATCCCATCGCCGGTATAAAATCTGGTGTTTATTGCGCACCCTTCCTCTCTTCTTCTTTTCTCCTTGGCTTCCGAACTTCCGTCATTCCTGCTTCCCTGCGCTCCACCAAGTTCGAAGCCACCACCACTACCATCACCATCACCACCACCGCCGCCACCGCCACCATGTCCGCTCCCGCTCCCGCTCCCGCTCCCGCTCCCACCCCTTCCGCCAAGCCTACTCGTGCTGGGTCCCCGCTCAAGCCACACAACAACAAGATGTTCCATGGCAAGTGCTGGACTACGGGTGAGCACCCCGATTCTCCGGCGAGTTTGGAAGGTGTGCTCTCTTGGGCCAAGAGGGAGTACACCCGCGACGACCACGGGTACCGCCTCACCTTCTGGACGGATGCGGCCATGCATCAGACCAACGAGAAGAGCGAGCAGCCGGGCGGCGGCCCCGAGGGCACCGACTGCTCATCGGCGGTGGTCTACCGCAACCAGCTCACCGACGATGACTGGGAGTGGGTCGAGGACACTCTCCGCCACGAGGGCACCGTCACCATCCGTTTCGGCGAGCTGAGCGCCGTCGTCCTCGCGCTGCGCAAGGCGCTCCAGATCGTGAGCTCGCCCGCCGGTGCCCACATCACCACTGTCGCCATCTACAGCGACAACCTTCGCATCGTGGAGTGGATCCGCGACTACAGAAGGGGGTGCAAGTACTGGCAGAAATGGGCCGGTCATTTCCGCGACGAGATCGCTGAGGTCGTGGACCTCACCAACAGCATGCGTCGCATCGGCGTCCAGGTGGAGCTTGCGTGGATTCCCGGACACGCCAAGATTGAGGGAAACGTCCTGGCCGACCACGTCGCGAGACGCACGGCGGGCACGCTTCCGACGTGGCCGCGGAGCAATGAGGGCTTCATTAAGCTCTTCAACGCCGGCCTTGAGGCGTTTGAGGAGCGTTGGGCGGTGATTTACGAGCGCACCTGGGCCGAGGGGGTCTTTGCACGCCGCGATGAGGCCCGCAGGGCCAGGTCTTGTAAGTGTCTTGAGCTCACCTTTCCCTGGGTGTTCAAGAACGGGATAACTACTTACAGAGCTCCTCGTCCGCATTCTTCACCATTTTCGCCATCATTGCCGCCACCTCACCCGACATCATTACACATCACCATCCTCCGGCCCGGCATCCCTGGAAGGAAAACCAGTCGAAACCCACGAGCATTACGGCAACTTTTCAGCCTCCTTCCTTCCGACCACATTTCAGCTCTCACAACCTCTCCGCGATGTCACACGCGGGCGTGAGGCGGCTCCGGCCCCTCACGCGCCTGGCGAACAGCTCACACGTCCACGTCGTGCCAGGCGGGAACTTCACAGCGGTTGTCACTGCTGAGATGCTAAGATGAGCGAGGCTTTTCAACAAGCCCGCATGCGGTAAGTCTGCATTACCATACAGAACGAGTAGGTGATGGAATGCTAACTGTGCGGTGTATGGCTACGAGGATGAATCCTGGCTAGGCCACTCTTCCGCTATCAGGCCCGGCAGTGAATATGGCCAACACTACCTCGGAATATATGAAGTAGATATTTGATTCGAAGTTCCACCTGTACTGATCCTCACAAAATCCGAAATAGTGTCTGCCTCTGTCATGAAAGCCGTGAAATTCAATCCCAATCGCTTGGTAAGCCCGTCAGAGGACACTGGAAACAAACGGCGTCTTCCAATATCCCGGGAAGTAATGAGGCAGCTTCGTCGCAATCCACCTCACGATCGCCGCGTTAGTCTCCTCCGGTTTCTCCAGCGCAACCCAATGGCCCGCGTCGATGCTGACCTCGGTCAAATTGGAGCAGGACTCCCGCATGGGCTCAGCCAGCCTGGACACGGCCGTGTCGCAGATATTGTCCCACTTGGCCTCGATGAAGAAGACGGGGAAGTGCAGGTGTCCGCGGTCCTTCAAGTAGGCCCGGTTGACGTCGTCATTGAGATAGTACGCATTCGGGCCCTCGAACCCGTTCCGCTCAAACTCGGCGACCAGCCCGTCGAACATGGCCCCGTCGTACCGCGCAAACAGCGTCTCCTCCACGGCCGTCTCGGGCGCGCTCTCGCGGCCGCCAAACCACCCGCCCGCCTCGCCGCGCACGCGCGCCGTGAAGGACGGCTTCCCGTACGTGGCCGGGCTGCCGGGCCTGTAGATCCACCGGAGCGTGTTGGCGACGTCGGCGGCGAGCAGCGCGGCGCTGCGCGCGGGCTCCTCGGCGTGGAAGGCCTGGTAGTCCCACTGCGCGAGCGGGTAGGCGTCGGGCGGGTAGACGTCGCGGTTCGCCAGGCCGGCCAGCCCCTCGAGACCCCCTCCGAGGCAGCCGTACGGCACCGTCATGCCCACCACGCCCGCGCACGCCTCCGGGTGCGCCGCCGCCAGCGCCCACACCAGCCCCGCGCCCCAGTCGTGCCCGAGCCACACCGCGCGCGGCCGCTGCAGGTGCGCCAGCAGCGCGCGCATGTCGGCGACGTGCTCGCTGAGGGCGTAGGCGCGCTTGTCGTCGGGCACGCTGGACCGCCCGTAGCCCCGCGTGTCCGGCGCCACGGTGCGGAAGCCCAGCGCGGCGAGCCCGAGCAGTTGCGGCGTCCACGTCGAGCCGTTGGCCGGCCAGCCGTGGATGAAGATGAGGAGCGGCCCCGAGGCCGGGCCGGCGGACCAGTAGAAGGTTTTTTTGGCGCCGCCGCTGTGGGTGAAGGTGTTTTCGGTGAGGGTGGGGAGGGCCATGGTTGGAGGGGTTTGGAA
>LAEG01000869.1:0-10434 GCA_001455585.1 Diplodia scrobiculata | reverse complement strand
TTCCTAGCCTGGAGTAAGGAGAAGGGAGAAAATACGTGTTGTTGGTGGTCATTTCTTTCTTTTCGATTTATGGGGCTGGGTCTCGTTGGGGGAGGGGGGTTTTTTTTTTTCTTTCTTTTTTGTACTTTTTCGGACATTGGGTTGGGCGCCGAAATGGTCTGTTCCTGCCCCGCCAGGCGCGCGGTTTTTCCCAACTTCTTCTTGTTTTCTTTTCGTGTTCGTCGTGTCACGTCACTTCCTCCCCGCAAAGTCATACGAGGCTTGCGTGCGGAGTGCTACAGAAGAATGGGAGCTGAGACGCACGTCCCCTACATGGATGCAAGATATCCATGTCTCTCCCCCGCTTCCATCTTCGATTCACTTTTCGACAAGCATGACCTGGTCGTGATGGGCACCATGATGAGCTGTCCGTCAAAAAAAAAAATAAAAAAAGCATCGTTGGATAGATATTCTTGGCAATCGGGCCTTTCAGAAGTCGAGAAAGTACCCCCGGCGGCAAATCGAGGAGATGTGCATCTACGCCTGTTCATGTATGCACCCGAGTTCTGCAGTCGTGATGGAGCCAACAAGTAGCTGGGAATACTTTTGCGTGGGGCTGCTATAACCGGGGCTCCGCAGCAAGTAGCCCGAGTTCGCTGGAAATCCTGGTTTTATTAGCCCTTTGGCTCCGGTGATACTAACAGAAAGGATAGTTCAGCTTACGTCAGTGAATAGAGCCTCACAAAAAGAAAGGCGGCTGAATGCCGCTTGCTGCGAGCCCCGGCAAGAGCGCTGATCCTTCCACAGAGCAGCATCACACGTGGCTCTTGAGCGCTTTCGCAAAAGAGGCTGAGTTGTTCATACTCAGCTCTTGCTGACTTGTCTCTGAAGAAAGAGCGTGGTATAAAGCCCACAATTAGACTTGAACTTTGCCCCCCATTTCGTACTCGAAAACGAAGATTCCGTTGCAAAGTCGGTACGGGAAAACGCCAGTATAAGTCGCCATGTGCGAATACGCGTTCTACAGATTTCGCTGCGGACACCTTTACCGGAAGAGACTGTCCTGTTGTACCCGGGTGCGCGAGCGTGCCGTGCCGCAGCTGGGTTGCGGCCGGATTTCCAGGATCCGTGGGGAAACGACGCACTGTAGGAACTCGTGCCCGCAGTGCGGCGGCTCATGCAGGACCGAGGGGCTGGAGAAGGTGAGCGAGATGCATTGTTCCCGATAAAACGTCCAGCCTCACAGCTCAGCCTCACGATAATGCCGCCTCGTGTCGCGTGCGGATCGGGAGACGGTTCAGTGGCTGCTTTCGCAGTCAATGGACTCCATTTCGTCGTGAGGCGTCGCTGATCTGTCGCCAGAGGCTCGAGAGGAGCAAGATTCGGTCGTTAGCAGAGTTTGTCGTGACACGTTTCCGTAGCAGCTTGAAGATGGAATTCAGGAATCGAGATGTATGGGGTAAGTGGTCCCCTTCTGCCAGTATGACTTGCAGGCCGCTCGCAGCTGAAGCCATCCAGTCCCGATGGATCCGCCCGTCCGCCACGGGCGAATGGCAAAGCCACTTAGTCTTCGGGGGCTGAAGAAACTTTTGGAAATAATATTTGTGGAGTTCGAGAGCGGGAGCGGTAGTAGTAGTGGCGGAAGTGGCGGCATAGGCGCTGGCACGACCCGCAGCAGGGGTAGTAGTGCGTCTGACACTGCCACTTTAGTACATACGTCTCTGGAGACACGTACAGGGAGCAACGCCGATACTCATTGCACCGAGCTGAATAAAAGTTCCCTAGACAGCTGTGGACAGGCCTCTGTGTCACGGTGAATTTCATGTATAGTGCTGATGTAGCAAACATTGTCTGGAATTGTTTCGGCTCCCCACATGAAACGCTACGCGGCTGCCCGGAGGCAACCTTAACAGTAGCAACGGGAGCTGGACCGTTCCATCAGCGGATATAGCCTAACCTGGTTTCTTTTTAACAACATAAAAAGCTTTATGCATGTTGTGCTTGTTCTGATCGCGAAGGCTTGCCGCTTGGCAGGATTGTCCTCCGCGATTGGCAGCACACGGGGCATTTCTCTTTCAAGTCCAAGATAGCTATGCCGTGGCATGTATCTGGCTTGCAGCTCCTGGAAGACCTTCAGCAAAGTCATCGCCAGCAACGCAGTCATGCCGAAGGAACCAACAATGGGCATCGACACAATGGCTGGAGTTTGAAGGAAAGCGTCCATCGACAAGAGTATAGATACGGGCAACTGTTAATACTCGATTGCATATCTCACTACTCCTGCAATTCACGAAGCAGCATCTTCAGCGATTGCCTCGTCACCACAAACATTACATCCAAAGAAGTATCAGCAACAGACAACATTTGCAATGTGCTACTTTTGGAAGACAACCATGGGTTGCGGCCACGTATGGCGCGGCCAGGTCTACGAAGAGGGCAAGGATGCGCACTCATTCTGGTGTGAGAGGAATACCTCAAACAATGCTGAAGGATGCGATAAGCCCGAGGCCCAGGGAGAAAAGAGTGACCCGAGGGACTGTCCGAGATGCCAGTCTGCGATAAAGAACATGGAAGTCATATCCACCCAGTTTCCGGCACCGTTGGAGCCTTGAACTTGCACCTACGGCATATTTGTACTTAGGTGGGTGGATATGGGTTCGGTGTGGATGTAAGGGCCTTGGCTCCGGGTCTGCTAGCGGGTGGTGTAGACTTCATTGTACACACACTTCCATTTTACAAAGTGGCTCACTTTGATTCCACTCTGTAAGTGTTAATATACCATTACTCTCTCTGAAAACAGTGCTGGAGAGCTCCCTTATGGAAGATCGAAGTGCTAGTGCCAACGAACCCACCGAACCATGCAGTAACACCTGTAGATATCAGAACACAGTGGATCCTTCACAGTCCGTGAAAAGCGCTACACTCTCAACCTTCATCACAGTCACCCCCCTCCACTCCTCCCACCAACACGGGCAGTACTCATACCCATAATCCCACCAAACCATGCGGCGATTGCAATCAAGGTTACATATTCAAAAATCTTGGAAATCATCTACGAAGCTTGAGTGGCATTTTAGTATCAACGGTCTCTCTCTCAAAATCAATGGACCTCTGTATGATAACATTTGAGCGAGCAAACGATCATCATACAGCCGCACCATCGTGGTCGGCAGATCCCACGAACCAACACACAAGAAAGTCCAACCTCATGACCGCGACCGCGACCGCGACCGCCCCCGCAAGGCCGGTGGAGGAGGAGGCGGTTTCCGCTGGAAGGAGAAGCCTTCGCGCGCCGTATTCGAAGAGGAGCGCGAACGCGGCGGCGGCGGTGGCGGCAGCGACGACAAGCTGCAGCGCGGATACCGAGCCAACCGCAGCCCGCCGCGGCGCCGCCCCGACGACGATGACCGGGACAACAACAGCCGGGATCGCGATAGGGACTACCGCCGCCGCAGTAGGAGCCCGCGCGATCGCGAGAGGAAGGAGCGCAGGCGCGACGAGAGGAGGCGCGACGAGGAAGACGACAGGCTAGGGGTGGCGGACAAGTTCGGCGGCGGAGGGGCTGCCGCTGGTGGCCCGCGCAAGGATGGCAAGGCGGCGAAGAAGCCTCAGCCGAAGGTCGCGCCTTCACAGGAGCCCATGATCATTGTTACAGTCAACGATCGGCTGGGTACCAAGGCTCAGATACCTTGCCTGGCTTCTGATCCAATCAGTACGTAATCCCTAGGGGTCGTAACTAACCGACGGGTTCCAATTGTTAACATGCATATTTCAGAGCTGTTCAAGGCCCAAGTTGCCGCACGCATCGGTCGTCAGCCCCATGAAATTATGTTGAAGAGGCAAGGAGAGCGCCCATTCAAGGACCAGCTGACTCTGGAAGACTACGGTGTCAGCAATGGAGTGCAGCTCGATCTGTGAGTCCCCAGCCAAAGCGTTTCTTGATCTATCGTTTACTGACAGTCTCAAACAGTGAGCTCGATACTGGAGACTAAAAGATTCTGCCACAGTTGCAAAAGAGCTCAACCTGTCTCAATCATCCTTACCAAAGATATTGCAGCCTACTGACGCGGATGGGTTATTGGAGTCTACGTCTGGACAGGTCTAAAACCTCTATTTTCATCCGGACATTTGGTTCAGCTACACATGTAGGCAGGGCGAGATGTCTTTCTTGAGGCATGGAAGGATCAACTCTTGTGCAACCCACTGTGCCGACACATGCAAGTTGGTTTTGATTATCGTCTCTGATATTGGGGTTCTGCTAGCCAGACTCATGAAGGGACATCTCATCCTGATACCCGGGAGTCCATAACGATGTACATGAATTAGTGAATTTTGAATGAAGAGCAGAGATTAGGGTGGCCATTCGGAAAAGCAATTGGGAAAGAGGTCTACAGTAGAGTTGTTGGAGAACATCAACAATGCGAACTTGCTCTGACCACTTCTTGCAAGTGACCCCGTTACTGCAATGAAATAAACACAATGGAATAAGAAAGTGGGTCTGCCACAGAGAACCCGTATTTCATAACAAGCGGGTCATGCTGTCATGACATCCTGTGGTCGCAGGATACTCGATCCAGATGCAGTCGCATCTTCCGGAAACACAAGGACCATCTTGAAGCGAGGCGGGATACATGGTCCTATATAGAAGTCTGAACACAGTGTTAGCCGCATTCGTATAACTGTCCAGTACCGAGTCGGCTCCCTGAAGCTTCAACGGGGATAGAATACCAACGTGAGAAGCGAAACCATTTACCTGAATGCGTAATTCGCAGTTCCAAAGAATGGTGATACTTCAACGCATAGATAATAGCCTTTTCAAAGTCGATGCGAGCCGACGTTGCACGGAAAACCCACTCACAAGGCTTCACTCCTTATGCGAGTAGGTTCCCGTATCGTGCTAAGAGGCCATCTGTATTGTGCTGCTCCTCGTATCCCATTGTCGTCATCCTTCTCAGATATTCGACATCATGTGTAGTCAGTTGTTTGGTTTTGTTGTTCAATGATAGGACACGGGCCGCAAAGTCGCGGGCAGCCAAAACACGATTCTTGATGGCCAGGCGTTGATCCAGGTTAGTTTCATCCATACTCTTCGTGAGGCGGGCCCTCGAATTCGTGTAGGCCTTCTTGCGCTGCTTCAGGACGGACTTGATATCGGCCGTTTGCTGTACCGGTTGTGTCTTGTGTTGCTGGGATTTCTTTGACTTCTTCTTTGGTTGACTCAATGGAGTTTGAGGCTCGAGCTTGATATGAATATTGGCGTCTTGAAGAAATCGGTTGACAAAGTCATCACACGACGAACCACTGCCAGGTATCGTGAAGAGACCCCCTTGTGTCATCGTGTACCTGATAGGCGGGCCGTGGTTGGTCATCGTCAGCGTTGAAACCGCCGGGTTGTTGTAGACAGGCTTTTGTACGCGAGGTTCGGAGTCGGCCATCTGCATGACCATATCGACGATATCATAGCCTTGAGGATCATTGCGTTCGTCATCAAGAGCGCATAGAGCCTTACGCTTCAACCTGTCGATATGGTCGCGGCGATGACCTTTGAGTACAAGCTCATGCACAAATTCCTGGATCAAGACGTCCAAAACGTCAACACCGTTGTCCTGAGCCCTGGCCATCCGCATCCTGGTAAACCGATGAGAGCGATGACCCTCGTCCGGACCTATGACTGTCGGAACAGGGAGAGTGTAATTATCACCTTTGGGAATCTTGTCAAGCTCAATGTGCTCGGGCAGGTACCTGTGCTTCAACCAGGTGGTCTGATAGTTGTACTCGTAATATTTGTATGCGTCAATTGGATTTCCCCAAAGGGCATACGCAACGAGCTTGCGGTCAGAAGCTTTGACATGCATGCCACACTGGATTTGGTAGCAGAAGCCGTCGACGATCCGATCGATCTCTTGCAGAATGTCATGACGGTACGGCACTCCCTCGAAGAACTGAACCAGCTCCTCGTCGTAGGTAAGGTCCAACCTCGCGGGGATATAGGTCTGGGGTATTGTGAAGAGTTGCACGTCCGGAAGGTAACCGTCGATGTAGCGTGCAGGCTTCGTGTATCCCTTGAGGAAGAACTTGTATGCATCGAGCGGACAGAGGGAGTTGAACTTCTCCGCCCACTCGGGCGAATAATGGTAAAGCTCTGGATTGTTTCGAAGCAGCTGATCGATCTCGTGCAAGAAGTGGACGCTGATATGACGGCGCGAGAGGTACTCAAAGAGGTCTTGATCATCGCTATGAAAGAGGCATTGGAAGAGCCGGGCCTAATGACTCGTCACGTCAGCTCTTCAACAGATCTCAAGAGCGAAGGTCAGGACATACAGGACGGTCAGGTAGGGGCTTCTGATTAAGCATGCTGCTTGACGATAGCGTAGCCTCCGGCTGCCTTGGTGAGTCGTCCTTGGAGCACGTTCGATGACCCTGTGGCTGGCGCGCGCCTAGCAGCTCACCGTTGCTTCCGCTGACAACGCGGCATGCAGGCTCGAGCGCAGCTGCCACGATCTCACCTGGCTCCTGCAACTTTAGGAGTCGGCTCGGGTGGAAAAAGCTGTCCATGGCATCAAGGATACACTCGAGGCACAAGAAATGGGGGGGGGACAAGGTAGTGACAGTGAGAAAGGTCGAGAGAACAGAAAGAAGACGTAGGGGATTGGGTTGTTGTGAGCGAAAGAGCGAGCAACTAGAAGAGAAGGCGCCACTGGACCCTGAAAGGCAAGCATCGGCAACAGGAAACTGAAGGAGCGCCTTGCTGGACGGGCCGGCTGCTCATGGAAGGCGCAGAACGGAGGACACCGGGCACGTGAGCTATGAGGATACTGCGAACAATCCTTTCATGGGCAGCTGGAGCACACCGGAAGCAAAAATGTGTTTTCCTAACAAGAAGCCCATATCTACAAGTCCCAAAACGCCGCACCGCTGTCCACAGGATATTTAGTCTGACAAAGTAACACTACACAGCCTTTTAGCGCTCGAGAATTAGAAAACACTGATGAAGTTTCCGATCCTCTCCTTCTGGTTCTGCGCAATGCACTCCGCTATCCAAGTGATGTTACGGATTTCCTACACAAATGTTAGCTTCTATTCGCCACGCACGGCGGAAGTGGACATGTACCTGTTCCTTGAGCTTCACCCAGGCGTACACGACAGAGTGAGTAAATTGCCTCGTGAAAGCCAGCTTAGAGATCTCCATCTCCTTCTGGTAGAAGAGGTCCTCCAGACTGCGGCCCTCGGACGCGGAACCGCCAGACATGTTGCCCACGCCTGACCCGCCACCGCTCAAGCCAGTCTGGTCAAAGAAAGTCTTGTAATCCGAGATGCCTTCAACGGCAATCCTCACGCCCTCGACATCGTCCGCACGAGAGAGCATCAGAGTACCCTCCGGGTATAGGCGCCCAAAGCTGGGGTACAGCTTCTTCCTGTCTGCCTTGGACAAATCGGTGCCGAACGAGTTCAGCGTGATGTTGATGGCTCGCCTATCAGCCTCGAACTCCAGCACCTCGCTCATGACCTCGGCCGTGGGAGTGCCGGCGATCTCCTCGTGGGTGTTCACCCAGTTGTGGAAGTCCTCCAGATAGTTCTTGTACAGTGTGTTGCGGATGATTTCGATGTTCAGCTCATCGAGGTCCTGGTGGCTCAGCGAGCCCTTGAAGTAAGCTGCCAGTGGCGTCTCAATGAGCACAGAGTTGTACAACTCCTCGATGTTCGTCGCAACGCAAAGCACAGGCATGGTCTCGAACCAACCGAGCGGGTGGCACCTATCCAGCAATTCCCTGGTGTCGCGCTCGTGTAGGGTGCCGGTGATGAGCAACGCAACGTTGTCGATCATGTATCCGTAAGTCAGGTAGTCCATGAACTTGGACAACGAGCCGGTGCCGTTAGCCTGGATGTAGCGGAATTCGGAGACGAGCTTCTCGGTGGTCTTGGTTGCGAGCGCGGAGGTGGAGGGGTTGGGAGGCAGAGAAGCGAGGAAATCGCCATATGCGGGTGAGAGCTGAAGTTTCACATCTACGATGGATCAGAAGGTTGCGGTGGAGCCTTTTGGAGGTTGTAAGTACCGTCGATGGTCTCGCACTGGGTCAGGTTGTTGTAATTCTGGCTGGTCAACAGCTGGTTGCGGTATCCGCGCACGATACCCTCGATGTAGCTGCGCTTCTGTCAGTATCGTCATCTGAGGCACAGAAGCGGATAGAGTACCCATTCGTGACATTGTAGAATAGACCCTCCATGTTGTTGATCGTCTGCGAGGAACAAGGTGATGGACCTGCAAGCTGTTGTCGTCAATGCCGGGGAGCTGCGCCAGCAGCCCGAGCTCGCGGCGCCGGATCAACAGATTTTCCCGGGAGGCGGTCATGCGCATCCAGAAGTACGGACCAAACACATGTGATCCGCATCTGTAGCGAGTGTTACTTGTTACCAATGTACTAATCACATAGAAATTTTCCTTAAGTTCTATTAGAGCTTGGGAAACTGTGACCCACCCGAGTCTCCTCTTCATGTCTTCAGTCTGTCAACAGCAATTGCTCCGAGTAATGCAATAATAGACGAGACGGCAATGTTAGCGCTGAAGAACAATCAAACCATCAGTTCGCTTTACGACCAAAGGTCCTTGCCGACTTTTATGCACGTCATCCATCACTTATGGTGCATGCTTTGTGATTGCAGAGGACCGACCAAGCGAGCGGATCCCCGGACCCTGCACTGCTTATCTCTTATCGCATCGTGAACCATCACTCCGCAACACTGCTCTCCACGACGCCTGCGCTTTCTCCACTCAGTACCCTCAGCATGGAGTCCGACGTGCCAACGGTCACTATTCTTCTCCTCGGTGATGCAGAGGTTGGTAAGTCGACATTCCTCTCGTACGTTATCCACGCCACTTCTTCGACCCCGTGTGCGCAGTAACTGACCGCCGTGCTTGCGCGCAACACCAACAGACGGCTGACGATGGGCCGCAATGTCTCCGCCGAGCAATCGCCCGACGCTGCGCCTCCTCCGTACTCCCTCCCAGTCCTCCGCGACCTTGACCAACCGTTTTCCTTCAACATTCGTCTCTACGCAAAACACTACCGCTATGAGTTCTTCGATACGGCGTCGCCGACCAACTACACCCTTCTCGAGCCCGACTTCATAATCCTTGCGTACGACATTTCGCGCCGCGATACTCTGAATTCGCTCAAGGTGCACTGGGCACCGATGGTCAACGAAACGTACAACATAGGAGAGCAAATCCCGGTCATGGTGCTGGGGTTGAAGCGGGACTTGAGAAGGGAGTGGACAGAAGAAGAGAAGACGAGAGAGGGTTCGGACGGGAAGGGCGCCAGCGTCATGCCTCACGAGGGCCTTGGTATCGCGCAGATGATGCGTGTGGATAGGTACGCCGAGTGCAGTGCGGAGACAGGAGAGTTGTGCACGCAGGTCCTGGAAGACATTGCCAAAACGGCAGCGAAGACCACGACAGAAAATGGTGGACTGAGTGCTGGCGGATGCACGGTTATGTAGGTATGAAACTTGCCTGGAGACATGGGTATGTTTGGCGTACCTTTGGATTAAGAGACGAGGCCGCGTCCGTCTGGCGGTACGTTCTTGGATTTCTAAGTCTAGGTATGTTGTATTCCCTTATTATCCCTTTTCATGTTTGCGCTTGCTTTGTATCAAGAGAGGGCCAAGGCCTTTGGTCTTATCTTTCACAGCATATACCTCATAATTCATTGAACACTACAGAGATAATGTCATCGTACTTCAATTTTACAGCTTCGCGGCCCCGAAAAAAAGGCTGTGCTGTAATCCTTCATGTAATTTGGCGAGAACTTTAATTGAAAGCTGGACGAAAGCTTGAACCTGGTGAACTAGCAAAAGGTAGGACTAACACCCCCAGATCCCGCATGTAAGCAGTCCTCTGCCACTGTTTGCTTAGCAGGTCCAATACAAGCGCGTTCCGAAAGAATCATGAACTCGATGTTCGCACTATCCAGTCCTACTTCTTTCTGTCTCATTTCCTTCTCAGCTACATGAAAACCTGCACGACATCAAAAAAATATCGATCCTGCGATCCAGAACAATAGTTCATCTGACCCAATGGCGTCTATCCCTGCGAAAAAAGGAAGCAGGCAGTAAGATCTATTCCGGATGCGATGAAGCGTCAGCTCCGGTAGCTCCACGTTGGCTCCTGCGCGGGGTAGCTTATGGACTACCTAGCTTCATAGGCCAGCCGTGAGCCTCCTTCCTATGCTCTCCACGAAGATCCCTTTACACAGTAGCCGCTAGGCATCGATAAAGGCTCCACTTTTACATCACCGCTCGCCACTACTTCCAAACTACGCAATATACAAAGGAAAGAGCCCTGCTCCCACCGCCACCCCTGTCAAGCCAACCCTTGCACACTACACCACACCTCAAATCGACAGTCTCCAAAGCCACCAGCAACAATGGCCGAAGCCAACCCCACACAACCCCCCC
>LAEG01000087.1:0-14501 GCA_001455585.1 Diplodia scrobiculata | reverse complement strand
CCCCTCCCCCACCCACGAGCCGGAGATGCTGTATTCATGATAACAGTCCAGCACGACCCGTCAACGCATCGCAAGCTGCGGAAACGAACTCGGAACTAAGTCGGTTGCCCAAATCTCCAAAGAAAAGCCGGGGAAATCCAGAAGGAAAGGAAAGGTCCCCTCCACGCATGGCACAAAGCGGGCCTTGCATTCGGAGAGGGAGTTGAAATTAGTCGTCCCAGGTGCTGACCAGACAGTCGTTGGCTTGGCGGTCGTGGCCTTTGGCTTCTTTTGGTGTACAGTGGTCATATTCGAAGGCCAGGGTTCTTTTCCAATATATCAAGGCGCTCCGAGAACCTCACTCGCCTCTTGTCATGTTTGATGACAACAGTCTGCCTGTTTTTCTGGACGTCGTCGTTGTTGCGCGGCCCGCTCCGGGTAATTGAGACTTCGAGTCTGAGTCGTGAACCGAAATACAGAAAGACGAGGACCACTAAGATTGAGAAAGACATGATGTTGCTGGGAGACTGTGGTTGAGTGGAGATGACGTAGCGGAGAGACTCTCGAGGTTGCGTTGTGGATGATGATGCGCAAGTGGGGTACAGACGAAGTTTTCGTAGCGCAGCCGGGGGATAAGCTTATCTTGCGGCTGAGGTACTCAACTGCCTAAATGGGACCGCCTGGGGTAGATACTGCCGGTGGCACATCTAGCTTGTCCCTAAATTGGCTAGCACATGTCGCTCCCGTTAGACATTCACTTGGCTTGACTGTTTGACTGCATCATGCTGTAGCAACGTCGCGGCCACTAGTACTTCAAAGGTGGAATGAAACGTGCGTAGGTCAACAGTTGAAATAGGGCCTCCAAGCAACAAAGGGCGTCGTGTTCCCGCTACGTTGGCCAACCCTGGATAGACTTAGATTGTGAGAATCAGCCAAACGCGGGGAAGAAATTAGGCGCGCTGGTTTAGCTGCTAATCACCAGCTCCTTTCTGGATTGTTTCAAAGAGATCGATGCGCGCCAGGTATATTTATTGCGCAATACCGAAAAAGAGATCGACTCGATCAATGTGGAAAAGCTTGGGAGGAACATGACTTTCAGGCATCAAGTTTTTGGCCAAGCGGGAGATCATCTCATTGGCGTGCTCGCTGATGAAAGCGAGCCTGAGTGCGGGACTGCAAGAGATGGGGGTCAGGCTTGTATGTACGCTGTCGGCTAAATCAACCACATCTTTATCCCTTTTGCCACCATCCCATGCGTCATGGAACAAACACTTCTCAACACACTGGCGCAAAAAAAGATTCGAGAGCGGCCCTCTGCGGTGGGGCGGCAGATGGTAGGACATTTTTGATTTTAGCGTGTCCGAAACGCTCGCGTAGAGGCGGGCAGCTCAGTGGCATAGGTCGAAACAAGGTCGCGCTGGGCTGATCAGTGTTCGGGAAGGCCACAAGCAGATGTTTCACAAATGCCGGTCCCGCATCCCGGCTGTTTTCAAACGCTCCCTTTCATATGCTATAGCCAGAGCGCCTGTATCCCGTAAAAGTGTGGGTTATTGGCATGGGCTCTCCAGATGCTGGCCAGACCCGGCTTACCCGCGTTCAAGCTTATTATAGCGGGCAAGCCTTATATGTACATGCTATGCCCTTTATATAAGCACACCATGCCCGCCTGGCTTTCTGGTAAATCATCGAGGTTGATCCTTAATCCAGAACCAACAACACCATCACCACCATCTTCCATCCTCTCCACACACACCCATTTATATTTCTCCCTCCCCCCATCCATCCGCCACCACCATGCACAACTCCACACTCGCCGCTATGATCTGGATGGGCAACCCCCGCCACAAGCCCGGCGCCTCGTGCAACGTCGGCACCTCGACCGCGTCCGGCGTAAGTTGCCTCCCGTGCTGAAATTCCGGAGAGAGAGAGAGAGAGAGAGAGAAATAACTCTAACGGCATGTCCAGCTCGACCCCGAGGCTCAGGACTGCACGGCATATGCCGACATCATCCAGTCTTACTGCGACGCCGCCTACCCGTATTGCTCCAACGGCAGAGATGCGTCGGTGCACCAGGGCTATGAATCGGAGTATGGACAGGATGCGCTCAAGTTTGTTGACAGCAAGCTTGGTTAAGAGTGGGGGAGAAGCTCTTGGACCAGCTGCGGCTACGATGATGTGACTCGCTTGATGTTCTACCGTAGATATATATTGCATTGACAATGGCCATGACAGCAGGCCTTTCGCGGCAATGATTATGCTCGTTTTGGCTTTTGATATTGGTGCCGTGGGAATTGTTGTCTGCATGCGCGTGTGGTATGATGGTGGTGTTCAATGGCCCAGCCGTGCGATGGGTCTGCTTCAGAAAGGGTGGATCATACCCTACTTATCGTATCAGTGAGTTTCAGCATAAAGCTGAGTTTTGGTTTCTAGTACGAAAAGTGCATCTTCTTGATCAGTATCATGCTCCTGGATCTTCTTTTGCTTTAGCGCTTTCTTGTATTTGTCAAGATACTCTCTTTCTTTGCCCTAGATGAAGGCTGGGACTGTACCTTCCTACCAGGAACGGAAAGATGAAAACTATGGAAAACTATAAGTACTTGCGTTGGTAGCAGAACGTTACATTTTGATTCGGTTTCGCGGTTTCAAGTCTCGCATCGATAAAGAGAAGATTGGGGCCTTCTATAGCGGGCGCAGGACGACGGTACGTTCCTCATACGTGAGCATTTGAATCAGTCTTTTGTAATCAATGATGACTGCTGTAAAGTTGGATTTCTCATCAGTCTTCAACTCTGGTGAAGCCGACGGGTAGTTAGCTTTTAAAGGCATCGTTGCGTAAGCCACGCATGGCATTGAGACCCGCGGGCCTTTTACTACTATCGCGTTTCGTATTACTGGTGCGACGGCGGCGGCGGCGGCGGCTGTGACTCTTCCACGCGTTCAGGGAGAAGCGAGTGGTGCTTCTGACCCGTGCGTTGGACAGTGTGTAGACTTGGGCCTGCTCGTTGTTTGCGCTTCATAGATTTTTTTTTGAAGAAAGGGCGGGGCCCGCATGAAATTTCCGCCGGTTCGCGGGAAATGACGCTGTGGGAAACCTCCCTTGGTTCCATGATATCGCACCTCGTTAAGTCCGTGCAACAGCTTTTGGTGTCGCTATCGAACAACGCAACTAGGAGGCGTGTGGAAACTGTAAATATATATGTCAAAGGCAATTCTACCTTCAACAACCTGGTAACAGAAGTTACTGCGATGGTGGTGTAGTTGGTTATCACGTCAGTCTAACAGAAGCTAACGCTCCTTGTTCACTGAAGGTCCCGAGTTCAAACCTCGGCCGTCGTAACATCTTTTTTGCCCTTGCGTAGCACGGTGGCGTTTGTGGTGACGTTGTGGTTCTTCTCCGTGGGGAAGAAATTTTTTTTCCCTCCTAAGTGGACGACACTGCGGCGATACCTCGGAGAACCTTACAACACGGAGCTATGCCTTATGCGGTTCCTCGGTAGATGCGAAGAACCACTTGTGCATAGTAGTAGTTCCTTATTTATAGAAGACGGTTGGGAACTAACGGTGTGTCGCGTTCGAAGCGAGGTTGTTGCAACGAAATGAATTGGGAACGTTTTCTTGGTAACGAACATAACCAAGCCGTAGAACCGTCCAAGAACAAGTAGCAGTTGCCAAAAGCATCTGCATGAAGCGTGATCGGCCCGCTAACGTGTGCTGACTGCACTCCAAAGGCCCGTGTCTACGTGACTTTTGGGATCGGTCTCTGAGAAGTATCGATACTAGTTGACTTCCCTTGCCTCGAACTAAGGTTGTGCAGGAACAGAGATGGGACGGGAGAAAGAAGTTAAGCATAAGTCATTGTATAAAGCGGGCTAGCGCCAACACAGCTTGAGTCTACCCGGAATAATGCTCATGCAAATCAGCATGTCAGCTACTTTTTGGCGTTCAGTCCAGCGCAGAAGTACCGCTATCCTGGAAGTGTATCGCGCTGGACTACGGTAGTGGTGCAATACACTGGTTCTGTTGGTGATGAGCTGTTACAAGAGTCCACATCTAGCGGCCATTGTTTTTGAGAAAAGGTTCTGCTTTCGGAAGGAAGAGGGACGTAACATGTGATCGTTATGAGTGAAGCAGGCACAAGGACTCAAGGCCAAGACGATACGTCACTTCCCCGATATACCTCATCTCTCGCGTCCTCCACACCAAGTCCTGCCCAGCACATCGCTACCAACCGCCAAGGAGAGCAGTCGGTAAGGAACGAGGAAAAAGTAACGACCACACAAAGCATACGTCAGTGTTTCTGGTTGAGAGGCCTTAATTTATCGCGTCTCTCCATCAATCCACAAAAATTCGCTACGCTAATCTCTACCACAGAAATTTCGTATTTTTGGCAATCCCGCATGTGAAGAACGCCGCTACCTACGCGCAATCGAGCGCCATATGAAAATCCGCAAGGAAAAGTTTCCGCCGCATTAACCGTTACACAAAAAGGGAGAGTGGCGATAGCAGCAGCAGCAGCGCACAGAGAGCGGGAACACGCAGGCCAAAAAAAAAAAAAAAAAAAAGACTCGTAAAATGTCGAACGACGACAGCAACATGACAAGGAAAATGGAAAAGCAGGAGTGAGTGTGAGTGATGAGCATGTCCAGCCCTTGCTATATTGGGAGGAGGATGATATGGTGTGGTGATCGGTAAGGCCCTTGCTAATAAAGAGAAGAGGCGCATGGACGTTTCAAGAATTGCGGGGCTGACCAGAGTTCCCTGAGAGATGCTTGCTGTCTCTCTTTTTCCACAGGCAGCCCGGCTTACAGAGCCCCGGCGATCGTTTCCTGTTTTTCCCTTCTCGGAAGGTCTGTGTATGGGGCGCCTCTGTCTCAGACAAAAGAAAATCCAAAGCCGTCAGGATTTCCAGGGGGTTGGTAGAAGAGAAAAAGGGGAGAAGAAAAAAAAGAGCAACGTGAAAAAAGCAAAGACCGTCGATGACGCGAGGTCGGTAGAAGCGAAGAGATAAAGTATGTCCAAGAAGAAAAAGCGCGCAAGGTAGGTCGAAAGCGACAGCAAGGGCCCGACGTCGCAGCCAGACGCAGCCTACAGCTTCTCACTCAAAGCGTTGTCCTCTTTGGCATTGAGGGTCCTCATCGCAAAGCACCCGATCAATGCGAGTTCGAGGATCGCCGAAGCGATGGCCAGGGCGAATCCCACATTCTGTAACAGAGCAGTCAGTATCATCGCCACGCCTGAGACGCGCCCGGAGCATCGACTCACCTGCTCGGTGCAGACCCGCGCAATCTCGTACGCGCCGGTGATCTTGTCCGACTTGTGCCCGCACGCGTACCCGCCCAGGCTCTCGCCGCCCGCGCCCGCCTCGAACAGCTTGTACACGGCGAGCGAGGCGATCCACGCGCCGACGAAGAAGACGCCCATGCCGACGCGGGTGCCGGCGAGGCGCTTGACCGGCTTCATGAAGCGCTCGCGCAGGCTGAGCCCCCACACGATGACGGAGCAGCAGAAGCTGGTGAAGCCGACGGCCAGCAGCAGCCACGACGGCAGCAGGCGCAGGTCCGCCGGCCACACCGGGTGCGTGCCCACCGTGTTGTCGATGGTCCCGTCCACCTTCAGCCCGCCGTACAGGCTGAGGCTGTGGCCCATCAGGATCGCCACCGCGCCCGAAATGACCAGGATCATCGGCAAGAGCGTCCACTGCGCCAGCCGCGGCCAGCTGTACTGGTCGGGCGACCTGAAGCGCGATGCCGCCGCCGCGTTGGCCGCCGATGCGTCCGAGAAGCGGGAGTGCGTCGTTGGAGCGGGGATGCCTGGCGGCGCCGGAGGGAGGGTCGGTGGCCGGTCCCGTTGTTTGGCGGCCTGCTGAGGCTCGAGCGCTACGTCGTGGAGCTCGACCTGGGTGGTTGCCTGGGAGAGCGGGGACGGCGTTCCATCGTTGGCGAAACCGGGGCTGAAAGGCTGCTGCGGGCCGAAGGATGGGCGCGGGCTCTTCGAGGAAGAAGCGGTTCCCGGCCGGCTGTCGAGACGAGGTGATGTTGCTGCGCTCCGCTGGTAGTCGGGACGGTGAGGAGACGACGGGCCTGGGCTTCCGTAGGTTTGGGAGCGGTAAGAGGAAGCTGTGGGCGGCCGGTGGCTTTGTTGCGGTGACGCAGTGCCGGACCTTGATGGGTACTGGTAGGGACCGGGTCCGGGGCGAGGCTGTGGCCGGTGGGATCCCGAGGAACCTGGGCGAGGCGATTCCGGAGTGAAGGGAAAGCGAGGCTGTTGTGAGTGTGTCGAGGGCGAGTAAGGCTGCGGCGAATACGGCTGTGATGAGTATGCTGATGGCGAGTATGGACCAGCAGCGGGCGCGCCAGGCGGGAAGGGAATGACATTGTTGGTGCTGGGAGTCCTGTCGGGACGTTGAGGCCTCGGGCGGTATGGTTGAGAGTAAGACATGGCCACGGTATGGGTTGCGAGGGGCCGGCGAGGATGGTTGGATGAAGTGTTCTGGAAGCGAGTGGTGTGATGGAGTAGTGCAAAGTCAAAGCGACACAAAGCAACAGGCACGGCCGGGGATCCGAGACCAAGATGGGGGATTGTCGAACGGTAAGGACAGGCTTGATGCAGAGAGCGGCACTGGTCTTGCTCCAACTGTTTCACCCCTCACAGCTTGAAGCGCGACAGAAGGACCAAGAGGCGGCGGGCGGCGCGGCGGGGACAGGCGAGCCATATAGGCCCAGACAAAGTCCAGGGCCCCACCCGGCGCCGCAGCTTGACGAGGCCGGCAAACGGGCGGCATAGCCTCGTCGGGGACGCATTGGTTGGCTGGGCGGGTGTTGGCATCATTTCAGGCGAGGCAAGTGGGCCGATTGCGAGCTTTTGGCGCGCGCGGGCAAGGAACATCTCCCGTAGGGCTGGGGGTGCCTAATCAGGCGCTTGGGCCCGGCGTCACTAATTTAGATTAACTTTGATGAGCCAGTGATGGGAGTCGTTCCAGCGGCCGGGGGCCACACGCGCAGCGCGGCCGAGGACTGGAGCTGGCCGGCCATTGCCGTAGCTCCTGCGCGGGCGAGTGCTGCGACGGGCGTGAGACTGGTGTTGTAGGCAGAGGCGGGAGCAGGACTGGCCGAGAGGCGGTGCCTGGCGTCTGAAACGCCGCGCGATTCGCGTTCTGCTGGCGAGAGTGCGCGGGTGCGACACGTCCACACCAGTGCTGTCTCCGTGCGCCAACGGCCGTGCAAGAGTGATGCGGTGGCTTGGGCAGGCCTATCACAGCCCGCAAGACGAAGCCCAAGGTAGCGGCATCCCGACGGCAGCCCGCCTTTGCTGCATTGCCGGAGCGCTCCCATCATCGACGCCGCGCATGCCCTGCATATTATTTCTCCAGGCCCCTGAGCCCGACTCCCGCGCGCTTCCTCGCCTCGCTCCCACAGCCGCGCTTCCAGAAGCACGCTGTCGAACGGGGGCGGTGAGTTTGAGCCTCACTCTCCAGGCTTTGGGGCGCAGAGGTTGAGCAGCGCTCAGAGCGCGGCGGCCGCACGCAGCAGCACCCCCGTCTCGGCGCGGACCCCGGCGCTGGACTGAGACCTGCTGACTTCTCCTGACTTGGGCTCATGCGTGTCGACGCGGCCCGTGAAGCTGCTGACGAGGCTGTCGTGACCGGTGCGGGTGCTGGCCGCGCAGGCTAGTACGTCGGACGCAGGTACAGCCGCGTTCCTGGTGCCTGGCGATCGGTCTGTCCCGGATTTTCGAGATCACCCTCCAGTTGGCCAGTACCTCCGACCCGCCAGATCGCTATATCCGACCCTTTCCGCGTCCACATTACTCGCGGCTCGTACTTGCCTTGGCGGCTATACGCTGCGGAGGTCGCCTTTTCGTTTTCGTGTTGTTTCCGAGTCTAGGGCCGCCCAAGCCAAAAACGCCTTGTGCTAATTATAGGAACACATCTGCTTAGTCTGCGGAGCCGAAGGAACAACAACGACACACGTCTCGATCATCGGTCGCTAGCTCCCCCATAGTCCCGTCCCTGACGATCTTGGCTGAGCAGAGAAGACGCCACCAGCAAACAACCCAAAATCCAACCCGCCCGGCTACGGGCTCAGCCGCTCCACCTTCCAGCCGCCCTCAACACTCTCATCCCTCGTGTACCTGAACCGATCATGCAGCCTGCTCTCCCTACCCTGCCAAAACTCGACCTCACTCGGCACAATCCTCGCACCGCCCCAGAACGGCGGCACGGGGATATTTTCCTGGCCCTCGAACCTCTTCTCCACCTCCCTCACCCTCTCCTCCAACTGCTCCCTCCCCGTCAGCGCCTCGCTCTGCCGGCTCGCCCACGCCCCCACCCTGCTCCCCCTTATGCGCGTGTCGTAGTAGACCTGGCTCTCCCCGGCGGGCAGCCGCTCCACCCTGCCCTCGACGCGGACCTGGCGCTCCAGCCCCTGCCACCAGAACGTCAGCGCCGCGTGCGGGTTGCTCGCCACGTCCCCGGCCTTGCGCGACGTGCCCCAGTTGCTGTAGACGACGAAGCCGCGGTCGTCCAGCTCCTTCATGTAGACGACCCGCGCCGACACGCGGCCCGACGGCAGCTGCGCCGTCGCCAGCGTCGCCGTCTCCGGGTGCGCGACCACGGTGGCGCCCGCCGACGAGGCTTCGCCGAACCAGTGGTGGAATTGCGTCAAAGGTGACGCCGACAGGTCGGCCGCGTCCAATGCGCCTTTGTGGAATTGCGCCGCTTGAGAGGCGAGGGCGCCGCTTTCGCCCGGCGCGAAGATGAGCTTTTGTTTGGCGGCGGCGGCGGTGGTGTTGTCGACGACGCCGCCTGGCGTGGAGGCGGCGGCCGTGGGGTCGGGTTGCGACTGCTGGTTGGCGCTGTGGAGCATCGTCGCGGCGGGGGAGAATAGGGTTCGGTGGTGGTGGTGTTGTGCGAGTGAGAGACGGTGAGCGATGGGTCGTTGCGCTGCTGGGTGGGAATGTAGGCGGGGCAGGATCGAAGCGGGGCGGACAAGCGTGTGTCTGGCCGAAGAGCTCATGCGGATCGGACAGCTCAGAGGTCGCGGTGACTTATATATGCGCGCGTGCAGAGGTGGTGGGATGTGGAGTGAGGTGGAAGGAATTTGTATACGACTCATTGGCGCCGCGGCGGGGTGCACGACGTCGGATGACTTGCATGACTCTTCCCGTATGTCTGAAGATCGCGGGACTGCATCGTCATCGTCATCGTCGGTGCGTTTTTCGCGCCAATCGCCGGGCCCTATCTACTATGCGGGGTCCAGGCAGGCACGCAGCTGCAGCGACCCAAGAAAAAAAAAAAAAAAGTCCACCAAAACGTCCACACACCTTCCACCCCAACGTCTTCGCACTGTCACCGTCGCGCGCCCGCCTTGTAACGTATTCCTGTCGCTCTAGCTGCTCTTCACCACCTCACCATGAGCACGCCCGCCGCGCCCGACGCCGCGACCGCAGCAGCTGCTACCGCTGCCGTCTCAATTCCAGCCACGACCATCATCAACCCATGGCTTGCAGTTCAAAATCGAGCGTCGGCTCGGGCTAACAAGAAGTTTAATCAATACGCCATGTTCGATCTCTGAGTACTGCCGACTGGTTCGGATGATCGAAATGCGAAACCGCCGTGTCCGGGACATGGACTCAAGGCTGCCACCCTTGCGCAGGAGGTTGCTGCTAGCCATCCCACGGTCTTCGAACCCTTCCTGAATGAAGGTTTTGAGCTCAATGGCGTCGCTGCTATGGATGGCTTTGACCCCTTCGATGTTGCTGCCCCGCTCAACTTCTGAGCGTAGCAATGTCCAACACCACCACTTTCCCGGCCTCTCGTCGCTGCGCCGATGACACGGTCATCACCGCCTTTGAGCCTTTGCTCTTCGCCAGCGCAATACCCGCTCCTCTCTCGTCTCCCTTCGGAGTCTTAACTTGGCTCTGACAACTTGCGCCAGCACATGGCAGCGTTCCAGACACGCTTCGATGATTACATTGCACAGGGCAGAAAGCGGATGAGGGAGGACTTTGACCCCTTCAACGCTGCTGCCCAGCGCAACATCGACCTCTCCGGACTGAACTCGACTCGTCCCTACTAGAGACGCTGCATAGCTCCTCACTTGTGGAGTACTGTCGTGGCCCATGGAGGTTTTTACAGCCACTACGCCAATATCGCAGGGAATGGACTTGGCAACCCACCTGAGCTGGAAAGTTCGCCAAACTACGTCGTTTAAGAGGGAGTAATGGAAGCCGTAGAAGGCTTTCCGTAGGTGAATCTGCGCAAGGATCATTACCGAGTTCTCGGGATTCTCCCATCCTTTGTGAGCACATCTCTATTGCCTTGGCGACCCTGTGGCCTGCACTAAAGACTCGAATCAAATTCATTCAATCATGCATATTATGTTCTACCTCATTCCCGCTTATCGGAAGAACTGCTTTAGTTGTTCCTTCACCCAGGTAAGGCCTCAGAGGATATCGGAAGCAGGTGGAGGAATCGTGGAAACACTGGCGGGAACCACGCGTTAATAAGGCACTACTGCGTTGAAGTCGGGAACAAACTCTCGGGACATGGGAAATGGTCGCCTCCGCGGACAGAGATAGCTCACAGCCTCAGTTAGGTGACATCGCTGCCCACTTGCCCACACATCTTTCTTGTTTCGTCTCGCTTTACACAATCATGTCCTTCCCGTCGCCGTCATTGCCGACGAACCCCGCATATCCAGAATGCTTGCGTGAGGCTGTGCAGCACCGTTTCGGGGGGTTTGTGGGTACCAACGCACGCGGCGCCGCGACTGCGACAGGGACGCAAGAGGGTGGCACAAGGGTGCGAGCTGCTGGTGGGAAGTTGACTCCGCAACCCCGCAATGGACGAATCGCAACTCCTGCGGGCCTGGCTTACGTCAATTGCTAAGCCCTCTCCACACGAACATGCCTGTTGCGTTAGAGTTGCATGCCAAGCAAGACCGGTTAAAACGTGGCGGGATAGCTCTGAAGATGACATTGGAAGTGTGCACTGGGATGATGGGTGGTTGCGCGTCCTGAGTCTTCGTCCGTTAACAGAGTCGCATGCTCTTGTTCTGTCAGGTCGCATCTACTTTTTCTTTCTTCCTCTTCTTTCATGGGGCCTGGGTGATAAGGTTCGCAACTACATGGGGAGACGGAGGCTTAGCTCCCTGTCGCCGAACGTGATTGGCTCCTCGGCCACGAGTTCAAGGGCCCGTCACAGCACGACAGCTCGAAACCGTGCCAGCTTACCGTTTCCTTGCCGTGCATCGATGTCATGTATATGCCGATCGCGATCTTTTTTCAAGCGAGGCTGTTCCTTTTGCCGGATTCGGCCGTGCTTGCGCGTTCATTCTGCATGCTTTCGCGGCATGCTGCAGGGCCATGAAAAAGAATGGTCATCCCTCTTGCTATCCAACTCCCGAGAATCAGGCTGGATGATGCGTTCTGCGCGCCATTGTTAATAACATCAGTCATTGTCGACGTTCACCGAGCCAGCAAGAGCCGAGCGTATCAGAGAATACAATCTTGAAGCGAGGATCATGGAAGCTACCAAAGATTACGGCTAAAATGAACCCGCGCGGTTAACAAGACGTGAATGGCTGCTCAATTTAGGCGAGTCCAATAGGAATGATCCGCCCGTAACAGTAACTTCCTAGAAGTTCTGTACGTTATCCTTGGCTCAAGTCCAAGTATCGTGTTCCCCAGACTCAATCAAACGACTGATTGATCCACGCCGCAGAATCGCACGTCCAGTCGTTGGTTCTCAGCACTAGACCCTCATCAGTCGAATTCTGCGTCGCATACCCAAACCACTGCCCCGGCCAATCCGTGTCAAACGTGTTCTGCCAGCATACAGCGTTGCACACGATACTGTCGCCCGTCTTGATTGCGTCTTTTCCCTGTGCATTATACGCCGCGCACTGGTCAATACAGTCATCCAACGTGGTCGTGCGTACATTGACTATCCATCCGTCGCGGACTGAGTTCATGATAGCCACGTTACAGATCTTGCGGAAGAGGCGCGGCTTTCCTCCGTAAGCTGCGGTGTAGATGGTGTAGTTGGATGAAGGGCAGTCGCGAAGGAGCGTGGTCGTGGGGCCGACAACCTCGGTGGTGGTCGGTGATGGAGGAATTTTGGTTGGCGACGAGCTGATTGGATCTGAGGGTCGGTTTGAAGCTGTGGATGAAGGGGTCGCAGCGCTAGCCTGACTGGCAGTGTCGTTTTTGTCTTTCTGCGACAGGGCTCCTCCCACCCCTCCACCAATGGCTACTGTGATTATTACCAAGATGGTCATTGCGACTATCGGGAATGTTTTTGACTTGAGGCTTACAATGCGTCCTTTCGAAGCTGCTTGTACTTCTGCGGCGGGAAGCTCCTGAGCGCCTTCTTCATCATGGGTTCTCTGCGAGCTTACAGCTCCTTCGTTGTCGACTTGCCGCTCTTCGTGATGATGCTTTTCGATGGCTATGAGGTCGGAGAATTCAGACGGCATCTTGACAGGACCAATACCATGTCACATTCAAGTGGCTCGCATGAAGACCCCGCGCTTTTATCCTAGAACATAACCACCGATCTAGCGCCTCTTGCGTGATTTTTTTTTTTTCATGGAAATCTCTGGCACCCATTGGTTGCATTACACACGGGAATGCACTTCTGCAGTTTCATGGTCGGTCCAGGCGGCCATCTAAAGCTTTCCGAGATCACCACTTTTCGGCTCCCACATAGTACGCCAAGCAGTAGCGTGACATCCTAGTTTCGTTCCACAAGTTTGCTCTATTCGTACCCACTCTGTCCGTCTTCTTCTTCCACGGGAAATTCCAGCTCAGTCGTCTCTGTCCTGCAGATAATCACAAGACGGAGAAATTGATCGGCTTCTGCAGCATCCCTCTGCAATGCCAGGAAATAAATCACAATCCATCGTCGAGCGGAGAGAGCATTGCACCGGCAAGTGTGCGACCGCCAACGCCTTTGTGTGACTGACTGCGGGACGTTTATCCATTGCAACAAAAGTGAGTTGTTTGCTTTCAGCACAATACCCGTCTACGAAAATTACACAGGCGCTTGAGCAGCGAACCTTGAGTCTGGCATTACCCATTTGCGACCCAGAAAGTTGAACTCAGTGGTGATCATGTGCCGATTGTTTTCGACACGTACTGTTTAGCTCTCCAACTATTACTCGGTTTCGCTAGCTTCAACTTCCAGAGGAAGGCTGGTGTTTTCAGTGGAGCACATGTTCATGGCTGATTGACCCAAGATCCGCTCCAGATGAGAAGAGACTCACCATGGCCGCTGGAAGAGGAACGTCTATCGGAAGCACATGGAAGGAAGCACCTATCACGAGTACAACAACACTCAAGATCGAATGGTTGAGACTTTCCTCGACGACCATACCGGATGCATCGACCATTGTCTACACCGTCACCACGCACGGCTACACAATAGTAGAGTCAAAGGTATACTATCTACTAAATGCCACCACGGCCACCGCCGCAGCAGCAGCTTCCGGGGACGACCACGATGCAACGAACGAGGACAGCAACACTACCAAAATCGCCGTCGGCCTGAGCATCCCTCTCGGCATCATCCTGATAGCTCTGCTCCTCGCCGGCGCATATCTGTGGGGTAAGCGAGCCGGTCGATCCTTCAAGACGGCAATACGACAAGGCATCCAGACGCCACGACAAGAGCTACCCACCAGCTTCAATATTGCGGAAATGCCCGCGACAGAGGGTATCCAAGAGATGGAGCACCAGGCTACGGCTGCTAGGCCATTGGGCGAACGCGTCGCCGTCGACACTGCTCAAGGGAAAGTTGGTTGATCCGTAGGGGTAAGTTTTGAAGTCGCAGATGCGTTTCGTCCTTTTGCTAATCGGACGCGAAAGGGTGTTGTATTGGTAAGAGTACCAGCAACAGCCGCACCGACGTCTTTCGTGCGCAGAGCAGACGAACTACTGCCTCCCATTGCGTCGCTGAGATTCCCATGGTCTTGTGGATTAGGCGGTGGCGGGGCATGTTGGCGACTCGGAGGTGTTGATGCCGGATTGGACACAAGAAGGGGGGCTATGTATCTACGAATCCGATGATCCCTGTCAGCACTGCACTGCCACCGCATCCTTCAACACCTCATCCTCGTGCCCACCAATGCCACAACCAGAGAACAATCGAATACAACACACTGCAAAACTAGCTCGCGCTTCCCTCGCAGGCAACGCTACGCCACTCATCTCACGCCAAGAAGCGAGCCTCGACACATAAAGACGCGAAGTCGCCGCTCGGGCATCCCATACGCACATCAAAACCTCAGCCCTACGCCCTCCAAACCTTCCAGCTCCACAGCCGCGCGACAGCCACCATCACACCACACCACAAGCCAAGCCAAGCCGCGCCAACCACCCCACCGCCGCGCGCTCGCTCGCTTCCCTTCACAATGTCCACCACCAGCACCAGAACCACCGCCACCAGCACCACCGTCGACAAAGCCTCAATAATCGCCTCCGTCTACTCCGCCCTCTCCGCCTCCCTCTCCGCCTCCTCCTCC
>LAEG01000868.1:0-23189 GCA_001455585.1 Diplodia scrobiculata | reverse complement strand
TCTTGAAAGTTGCGGTGGATGCGTTGGGAAGTTAACTCAAAATCGTCGATAGTTTCAACACCGTCCTTGATCCAAGCAGCCATGGCGTCATAAACACATTCCCAACTCCCCAAAGATAACAAAAAACCTTTTTGTCCCGCCCTCTACGCGCTCCTCACCCCTGTACATCCCCAATACCCAACAGCCAGCCAACCACCCAGTCACCCCCTCCCCACACTCAACTCCACCACCTCCACCACCCCCTTATCCACCCAAACCCTCTCCACACACCCAGCACCAGCACTGCCGGCGGCGTTCTGCAGCAACAACCCAGCCACGACCGCCTGCCTCTCATCTCGCAGCAGCCGCCACACCTCGGCGCACCAGACGGGAAAGTATCCCCAGCTCCACGGATCGAAAACGTAGTCAAGCAGCGGGTCGAGCGTCGTCGTCATGATGGTCGGGATCTCGCGGATGAAGAGTGGCAGCAGGAGGAGGGTGAGGATGTTGGTGTTGAAGATAAGGGAGGTGGTGGTGGTTGAGGACCATGGCTGCCATGGTGGTTGGATTGTTGTTGGTTGTGAGAACAGTGGGGTGGTGTTGTTATTGGAGGAGGACATGTTGGTAGCTGTGAGATAGTTGTTGGTGTTGTTGCCGTTGAGGGCGAGGGACACTTGGAAGGTTGATGGTATTGATGTTAATGGTGATATTGATGTCGCTTCTGTTGCTTCGGAGTAGAGGTACGATGTTGGGCACAATGACGAGAGAGTTGGCGATAGCGCGCTGTGGTAGTGGTTAGCATGCACGTGACAGTCAGGCGGGGATTACGCTTCGGGGAGCCGGGAGAGGATTTTAGGGTAAGGGACGACGAAGCACAAGTGGTCGCGGGTTTGGTTGGGGAGTGGAGCGGGGCAAACGGAAGTACGTACTCCATGGTTGGGGCAATTGAGACGAATTGATTGGTCGGTTGTCGGTGCGGTTAAAGCTTTTCGCATCCAAGATATACAGTGTGCCAGTGAATGTGTGCCGGTTTCAAGTGATTGCAGTTGGTGGTATTAAAGAAGGACGGCTCTGGTGGATTGCAGAGGGCGGGGAAGTGGGAGATGAAGAAGTGGGAGATGAAGAAGTGGAGAATTAAAGGAAGAGCGAAGCTGACGATGGTGATTAGGCGCTGATGATGATTAATTATGCGCAGGAAACGTTATAGGTAGGGACCATGGCTGAACTTAAATCATCGACAGCGGGAGCGGGCGGATCAGCGTTCGCGATCGAATAAGATTTTGGCGTGCGTCTGGCAAATATACTTCTAGCAACAGGTGGGGCTCGCCGAAGTCTTCAGCGAGCATGTGTGGGGAACCGCGCCAATGGTTGAGCTGAAATCGCATTCTTTGCTCAACACGAGCATGAAAGCGGCTGCTGGCTTATCCGATTCCGCACCCGACCGCGGCTTGCTCCTTCTCCTAAAGTCGATTGACCGCCCTATCATGCGTTCTCCTTGATAACACGCTGCAGCGCCTTGACGTATTCGTCAACCTCGCGAGCGCCCTCGAGCGTCACGTCGCGTCGGCGCCCCTCAATGACGATATGGGGGACGGCATCGACGCCGTTTCCCTTTTGTTCCTGGATCAGCATCTTGACGTCCGTCAGGCCTTCGGATTCGTCGTCGATTACGGGCTTGGCCTCGGATTCAGCAATGCCTGCATCGGTCGTCGCTCGGAGCAGCGTGTCGGCAGCGCTCGGATGCTGCTCGTCCTCGAAGTACTGACTGTACAGTGCTAAGAATGGAGTTAGCGAACCGATCTGCGACTAGCTCCGAGTGCGGTCTTTTTCCGATTCGACCGCCGGACAAGGAATGCCGTGTTGTTGATGGAGGAAACTCGGGTTGAGGGCTGAGCCGAGATGCTTACATTCCACAATCTTGTCGGCGACTTCGGGGCCGCGCTTTTCCTGGAAGTGTTGAATCACACGATGGGCGTCAAGCGTGTTCGCCACCGTGCCGCCAAATCTGGACGATGGAGTTCACGTCAGGAATGTGGTTCTCGAGTGTTCGAGAGCGGCCATCTCACTTGAAGTTGATGCCAGCATCGGCACCGTATGCCGTCATGAGCGTGGTGTACATCTTCATCTTCTCGTCACTGTCGCCGTAGCGCGACTTCTTGTACCACTCGTACTTGCCCTCGCCCTCTTTACTGGCTTCGGGATACAGCTGATACGGCAAGTACTTGAGAGTGAAGGTGGTACCGCTGTCCTGCTGAGAGGCGCGCACCTGCTCGAGCGCCCGCTGCAGCCGGCGCCGGGCAAGGTAGGTCCTGTTCACGGGATAAGCGGTGGCCAGAGCATGGTGAAGCAGCAAGGAGGCTTACCACGGACAAATCGTGTCGAGCGTGAAGCTAATTGTCGAGTCGTACACCATGATGAGCAGTGAAAGCGGACCAAGAGGCTACAAGGAACACACGCAACCGCAAGCGGAGTCGACGAGACGTGTACCTGGCTGGTGCAACAAGCCGAGCGGGGCAGACTGTCTTCCTTTCCTCCGTTTACAGCTGAGCGCCTTACGTCATGCGGGGCAGTGGCGGCTTAAGCTTATCTTATCTGGCCGATCGCCAGGGGATTCGATGCTGGTGCCAAGCGAGCCGGAGAGAAATTGGGGGCGAAGATGGAAGACTTCCTCACAAGACGAAAGGACGGGCTGGATGTGGTGTGCGGGCGACCGGCCAGGCTCCCGGTCGGGCTCTACGTCACCCCGATGTTCGGGTCTTATCTAAGGTTATCTTAGCGCCTTTCGTCCGAGACCGCTCGAGCAGCTGCCACCCTGACCTCCAACACCACGCATCATCAACCATCTCCCCACCGACGTGGGACTTTTGTCCAGATGAGCCTTCTACCCCCGCCATGGGAGCCCTTGCCCAGCTCCCCGTTGAGGTTCTGCGCCTCATCATCCAACACTGCGACCGACATTCGCAGAGCACCCTGAGCGCAACAACCCACCAACTCCATCGTCTCTGCGTGAGTCGGTCCATCTTCCCGCCGCTTTGTCCGACCACACACTCACCGTCTGAGACTGCAGATTGAAGAGCTCTACCACACCGTAGACCTGAGCGTCCACAACTCCACCGAGCTCGCACATGTCGGCCCCGTCCACGCCATCGCCTGGCCGCACTCGCGTCTGTATTTCGAACTCCCCCTCGATTTCTCCGATCGTCCAAGGGTCCCGCTCGACGATGAGATATGGACTCGCCAGGAGCAGCTGATCCGCACACTAAGAGACCACCCTGACTATGGCCGACACGTCCGCTACCTTCATTGGTCCGTACTCGATCCGCCGCACCGCAGACGTAGCAACACTCGAGAGGAAAGCAGCTCCGAAGACAATGAGCCGGAGCAACCCACTCTGCCCGAGAGCCTGCAGGAGTCGAGGGATGACGAGAGCATGCGCCTGTTGTTCGACAACATTGGCGATGACGCCGTCCTCTGGGACGCTTTTCTGGCCTTCACCAAGGTCACCTCGATCGACATTGCATGGCTGAGGTCTTTGCGCGAGACCTGCCCTCCACCACCCCTGTTCACTAGTGCCACCTCTGTCCGCCTAGTCGGCCAAGCATCCACCCACTTCGTCGCCGCCATCCTGGAGAACATCGACCCGGAAAATCTCCTCTCCCTATCCACCATCAACCTCCAACAATTCGCCGACCCCATTCCGCCCGTCCCCAACAGCATGACCCTGCGCGAAACCACCTCACACGTCAACCGCAACACCGACGCCGCCCCCGACCAACTCCTCAGCAGCACCTTCCCCGGCCCCATGCACAACCACCTCGGCCCACTAACCAACCGCTGCACCCGACTCGCACACCTCGAGATCCGCACGTACGCGCCATGGGAGCACTGGGAGCTGCTCTCCCCCCTCGACGACGCCCGCTACGCCGAGTGGGCCGCCTTCATCCGATCGGTGCGGCCAACACTACGCTCCCTTGTCTTCGAGCAGCACCGCGCCGAGTCGTCGCGGATACGCCGCGCCAACCGCTCGCACCCCTTCGGCCCGCGCGGGCGCCCCGCGCTGTGGACGCTGTTCGGCGCGCACATCCTGCCGGTTCTCACGGACGCAGACGCCGAGTGGCCGCGCCTCGAGAAGGTCGAGCTTGCCGGTTTCCACGAGGTTACGCGGTGCTTCGCGTGTCTCAATCCGCCCGACTTCGCGCAGTGGGAGGGCCCGCACTTGTCGTTTGAGGTGCTGGATGCGGGCCGCGCAGGCACGAACGATACGTGGGCGGTGAGGGAGACGCATGTCGCGCTGAACGAGGACGAGAGGAGGGGGCTGAAGGAGCGGTTGGGCGGCGGGGGCGTCGAGTTGTCGATTAGGGGCGGCTCGAGGAAGTTTGAGAATGCTTGTAGGACGGGCATCCCGGGGTTTTGGCCGAGGCGGCGGAGGGAGGGTTGAGAGGTCTGGGCATCTTTGGAATAGTCGATACCAAGATAACAGCGAACCAGTCGAAATCCCCAAACATCTCTCATTCAAAAGGCCAAGGGCCTCACTGCAACAGATAGACAGCCACTCCGCATCGGATCACGCTTTCAAGGTACGGACTTACGGCATGAGAATTGCTAAATAAAGAGGCATGACAATCACAGACTGGATGGAGCATTGTTGAAAGAATTCTTCCCCAGTCATCTACCTATGGCGCCGTGAGAAATTGGGGCCGTCCCAGCACGCCGGCATTGCGATGAAGATTGGGACTAGCGTGAGGCATGCAATTGCCTATTCGGGAACAAGGATGTGCCGATCGGCAACCCAACTTCCCACCACCACCACCCTTTTCCATCAATCACGAGAGTGCTGCAAAGTCGAGTCGCAAATTGGTTTCTGCTTGGCATAATGCCATGTCTCGGTGCCTCATCAGGCGCTCGGCTGTGGTTGCGAAACTGCCTTTTCCGGAAGCGGCGAAGGCGCTGAAACCCGAATCACACATGCCGGGTTCCAAGGTTCCAACCTCTTTCCTGTAAAACCCGATCCCAACCTGCAAAACCGTACCTTCTCCGTTTTGAAGCGCCTATGCCGGGTCGTGTTCCGCCTGTGGGCGGTAGACACGGCGAGAATTTCCCCCACAGCCTACATGAGACCATTATGCCGCCGAGTCTGGATAATA
Source organism: Diplodia scrobiculata (assembly GCA_001455585.1). Classification (NCBI taxonomy): domain Eukaryota; kingdom Fungi; phylum Ascomycota; class Dothideomycetes; order Botryosphaeriales; family Botryosphaeriaceae; genus Diplodia; species Diplodia scrobiculata. The sequence goes on along the minus strand of LAEG01000868.1, from coordinate 18,066 downwards.
TCCTGACGGGGCTCACGGCCGTTTCTGCTGGTGAATGTGCGACACCTCGGCACAGCGGCAGCGGAATTGCAGACTCCTGGCCAGCGGGTATAGTATATATCAAGGCTGGATAGCCCGGAATCCATAGCCAGCTCCATCATCAACAGCTTCCGCACGATCTTTAGTCTTTCTTTCATTCTCCAACATCGAATCCGCCGGCCGGTCGTTACTCCTACAAGACACCGATACCCTTGACCTTATAATTGACCTTTAAACTACCATTTCTTACGACATCCAACCATGCTTTCCAAAACCCTGCTCACTGTTTGCCTCGCCGTCATGGCCGAAGCTCGGTTAGTCCAAACCCCCAACACACCCCAACACCACTCCTCCAGCTAACACCATCCTCACAGCTTCGGTCAAGAGCAAGTCCCCATCCAAGCCATCCGAGACGTCAAGGGTGGCGACCCAGGCGAGGCCTCGACCATCGCCGGCGCCGCCATCAGCGACCTCCTCGGCGCCGCCAACCCCTGCGACAAGCTGCAGCGCGGCGACGAGATCCTGGCCAAGCTGGGCACGGGCGCCGACGCCATGAAGGCCGCCATCGGCATGGTCGCCGCCGAGCAGAACTTCAACCCCTTCACCACCGACCAGCCGACCATCTGCTCCGACCCGACGCTGCCGACGACCGAGGCCCTGCGCGGCATCACCCCGCTGATCGACCCGGGCGTCGGCGGCGCCGACGTCGCCAACGCCCTGTCGGAGAAGACCAAGGCGAACCCGCTCGATGCGACGGGCCTGAGCGTCGCCGATCTGCTGCAGCAGAATGGGTTCAGCAACTTCACGACCAAGGGTGCCGATGGCAATGCGGGCGCCGCCGCTTCTTCCAGTTCTGCCGATGCTGCTTCGACGAGCACCGCCGCCTCCTCCTCCTCTTCCTCTTCCTCTGCCTCCTCGGCCACCAACGCCGATCAGCAGCAAAGCAGCAGCAGCAGCAGCAGCGCCAACACCACCTCCTCCGCTTCCTCAGCCAACCTCGACTTCGGCAAGTGCACGCCGACCATGGACTTCAAGGGCGGCCGCAACGGGCGGCCGGCCGACGAGTTCACGTTCCTGCCCACGGACCCGCTCGTCGCCAAGGGCCAGCAGGAGGCGCTCAACCCCAACATCATCACCAACCGCATCTGCGACCAGCTGACCAACGTGTGCGGCGCCGCCGACGACGCAAAGGCCGCGTGCGATGACGCAAAGGCCCAGATCGAGGCGCTCGGCACAAGGGACCAGAGCACCGCCGACGCGTGGAACGAGGCGCTGGGCTTTGCGGGCGCGGCGAAGATGGCCAAGAGGGCGCCGAGGGGCATGAGGGCCGTGAGGAGGGGTGGCGTGCGTACGCAGGTCATGGACTGGAAGATGGTCCGGGCTTAAGGTGCAGACGGGTGTTGGGTTGAAGTGTTGGGGCTGGAGAGCAATGTGGTCCGGTTGATGGGGGCTATGGTTCGCGGGGTTGGTTGATGGTGATGGGACTCTCTTCTTTCTTCTGAGTCCATCTCTTCGATTTCTCTTTTTCTTTTCTGAACGGCTTTTTGGGTGTATCTTGGTTGCGCCAACGACGATTGTTACGAGTTCAAATAGAAAAAGACAATTTTTTTAACAGACATCTATGATCAATATCTGCGCTCAGTGACTTACGTGAAGCATGGATCTCGAGGGATGGGTCGGCCAGCTGTATGCATGTGGCAGAGCGAGCCATAGCACCGTAGTTTATACAGTCAAAACTGCAGCGCTTGTCTATACCTTCTCCAGAACCTGCACACGTCTTCCGCGTGCCCTTGATACAAATGAGGGAATCAATCAGTTCTCAGGCTGTTTCGAAGCTAGCGTTGAAATGTTTTTGTCTTCTCCACTTAATTTCTCTGCTCCATGACTTCATACCACGGAAACACGGAAGTCCTCATTTCATCCACGTTGATGCTCCACGACCTGACAGACGTAGAAATAGTTGTTTTCGGCTCTGTTCTTCGTCACTATGGATTTAATTTGCAATCTCGGCCTCATCGACCAGCCAAGCTCAGGCCCCGCTGGCGTGAGTGTATCCTTCTACAGTCCACGCACAACACCAACATCTAACATCAAAACAGGCAATGGTAGCGCGTTGGACTTCTAATCCAAAGGTTGCGGGTCCGAGTCCCGCGCGGGGTACATACACGTCCTTTTTTTTGCTCCTTCTTCTCGTCAAGAGGGTTGCCGGAGTGTGTGGTCAATTTTTTCTCTCCATGGGCCCCACTCCTACAGGGGGTCGGGTGCCCGGACGCGCTTCGAACAAGAAAGAGATATGTAAGCATATATAGTTGGATGTGTATCTGTTGACCTTGAGAATGACGAACGCACAATGGGCCTCCAACGGAGCAGAGTCAGTGCGCATAAGCGAACATCGGACCTTTGCTTTGCTCGCTTGGCCACACGATCGGATGGCGAGCATTAATTTGTGGACCACCGACAACTACATGAACATTACAGTGGTTCGACATGTCTCGTAACTGGTCCAGTTGACCTAAGCACTCGGTGCTCAGGTATATGAATACTCGTAGCCCTTCCACTCCCTCAACTCCCCAGGCCAACCCCAAGCCCTATTCGTGAATTACGGGCACCTCTTTCTTCGTCCCTTCACTGTCTATGCGGCCAGAACAATGACTACGCGAATGGTCATCTCATCTCATCATTTTACCTACGCTCTTCACCTCTATACACCCCTCTGCATCCTCCCCACCTCCCTGAGCGCACCCCACGGCCTCAACCACCACAGCAAAATCGGCGTCAACAGCAAGATGAACAGCTGCACCCTCAACAGATCCAACACCTCGGCGACGCCCCACCCGCGCCACGTCCACCCTTCGACCTCGTCCATCCTCTTCGTCCTCCTGGCAGCAGAACCCGCCACCTTCTTCCCGACATTCCCGCCCTTCCTCCCCTTCCACCGCTCGCACTCCTCCAAGTACTTCTTCGGATCGTCCGTCACCACGCCGTCCAGCCCCTTCTCGATGCTCCACCGCATCATGCGCTCCTTGTTAACCGTCCACGCGAAGACGGGGCGCGGGTCGTCGGCGTTGCGCTGGGCCTTGCGGCGGAAGGCGGCGCCGAGGGGCCCGGCGAGGATGGGGGCGTAGAGGTTGAAGGAGATGCGCGGGACGTGGGTGAGGAAGTACCAGGCGCAGGGCAGCGAGAAGGAGATGAAGGTGAGCGGGAAGTCGGGGAGGTAGGTTGAGACGAAAGGGAGGTATTTGGCCTTTTGGTGTGTTCCGAATGAGCCGAAGTGCAAAAGTTGTAGGGGGGGAGGAAGGTTATCGAAAACGTACCGCCCAGATACCCAAAACCACCCGCTGGTTCCACGGCCTCGAAGGCGCAGGCGGGACCGAAGCAATTGTCTCGGAGATGAGACGCATAACATCGTCCAAGTCATTATCCCTCTGTGGCCTCAATGCTCAGTTGATGCTCTCTCTATTGCTGATGCCACCGCTTGCTCTCTGCAAGAACAATCACGTACTTTGATGTCCAGCAACACCCACACGTGCTCATTGCCCGGCTTGGCCATGTACTCGAGCAGGTCGCTGAGCCGGGGCAAGCTTTCGTGCGGTTCGGCCAGCGTCCGCAGCGTCGACAGGTATTCCCAATCGCAGTCGATCACCCTTTCCTTCTTACCGAAACAGCGTTCTAGTGTCGGGTCCTATCATCCCGCGCGAAAAGGGACGTTAGTGTCAGCGCTATGTGCAGATCTCGAGTTCAAGTTTACAGCCGGCTCATTCATGAGAGGGGCAGAAAATGGACGAAGATATTTGTGGTATGGAGAAATGAGGACACACGAGGGAAAAAGCCAAAAACTATCAGAGTCCTGCCGCTAAGAATGCCACAGGATGATAGTCTCTCGAGCAGAAAAAAAAAAGAAAACAGTCGGGGGATAAAGAAAAAAGGGAAAAACTCACATGGTTCAAGACGACAACGCCATCCTTCGTCAGGTGCACATCTGTCTCGATTGCATGTGCCCCGACCTCGACCGCACCCACGAACGCGCCCATGGTGTTCTCCGGGAACTTGGCCTTGTAGCCACGATGCGCGATGGCCTGCGGGAGTTGCTTCCTGGCATCGTTTTCCTTGCGGAGAGCGGCTGCGAAATCGGCGGCTACATTTGCACGAACAGCAAGAGAAGCGCAAGAATCAGCGGCGCGAACTTATCAAGAAGAGAAATGTTTTTTGCAGAACGCGGTGCTAAGGTGGATGGAATGTGAAGTTGGGGGGGAAAACGTGGGTTGCGGGGTGGAGGGTGATATTTGCGGGGGTATATTAATTTTGTTAAGGAGAGCAGAAAAGAGGCGAGTGAACGGGCAGGAGCATACAGCCGGGAAAACCGTGGTGCGCCTTGACGGGCGGTTGCAGCAGCGGCCGTTGTTCCTCCATGAGCATTCGGTCCCAGCCGGGCAGGGTCAGGTTCTCACAGAGCTGGGTGCGCACGCGCAATAAAGACTGACGAGGTCGAGCCTCGGCGGTTGGGGAAGTCTCTGGAGCCATGGCTATTTTCCTGAGGCTTTCCTCGGCCGTACCTTCAGGCCTAGCTCGCGGCGATCAGCGGGTTCCGGGCGGCAGGGCTAGGCGTAAACAGCGATAGACGGTCCCCTTCCTGTCTCCGAGCCCCACGAGACAGATTGGCCGAGGGCCGAGCGTTGGGACTATCGATATACGAGTGGGTGGTTGGTTGCAATGCGCAGCAATGCGTTGGGCGGCGCCGCAGTGTCTGAAGCGCAAGCAGTTGCAGCCCACCGTAGCTTTTCTCCGTTTTCTTTCGGGAAGGCGCCCGGTTCCGTGGGAGCGGGAGGACAAGCAAGCGCAGCCGTCTCGCGCTGGCGATGGTTCACGGCAGCGACGGGGCGGGGGTGGGGGCGTAGATATGCGCAGTCTCCAGTGGCTCATGCGGTGAAGAAAGGATGCAGCCGCTGCTTGACTAGCCGCTGCAGACCGGTCCACTCGCCTCCTCAGCTGACGGCAGGCGAGCCTTTGTGGCGCCCTACCTTCTTGTTAAGCTTATTAATAAATGCCGCTTCCGGCCGTGTCCGCCCTGCTGCACAGCGCGTGTCAGCCCAGCCGTCTTGTCAAGTCGTCTCGAGTCAACTTCGCTTCGCTGCACAACAACAAAACGTCGCTTGCTGAAATGAGTCGTCTCGTGTTCGCTCGTCGTCATCCCTCCATACCTGCCCGAGAGTGAGAGATCTGAACATCTCCATTCCGTCCACTCCGCTGCCCGCCATTCGACGCATTTCCACCTTCCACACTTTCCCATTGCCCACCGAACGCCACCTAGCCCGCAGATGGTTCCCATCGGCTCGCACCCTTGCGCCCATCAGGCAGTTGCGTTGCGCGGCCATGCAAGCCAACCTGTATGGCTTGCCGCCCATGCCGAAATTAGCGCTTGCTATTCCGAGCACGTTGCAAAATAATGAATTGGGACTATACTGGTTCCCGCTCGCTCTGGCTGCCCGTCGTTTTTCCGAAATCTTAATCATGACGGTGCCTACGTCATCGTTTTTCGTGTCTTGAATGCCGAAATGGGCATTTAACCCCTGAGCCTCATCCAATCCATCAGGTACCGTCAACGCTCAGATTCCCTTGCACATTTTCCAAGCCGATCATCTAAAGTCAGTGCTCACACCGGAACACCTTCACTCGCCCATGCCCTCGCTGTCGAGGCAAATGCCTTTCATCTTACAGAGTTGCTTCAGCTCGTCCAGCTCAGTAAGGGCCCTAATCTCGCGCGCACATGCTTCCTATTTAGCCAAAGGTAAATGGCGGTAATGGATCAGGAGGAAGAAGGCAGCGAATATTGTGGTATCATACCTGGGCCTGGACAGCGAAGAACTCCGATTCTTCCTTCAATTCCTTGACCTCGACGTGCATTTTGTTGTTCAACTTTGTCTTCGCCTGTTCGTGTGACACATCCATCAGTCGTAAGCACTTCTTGGTAAATGAGGCGAATCATACCGCTAGCTGCTCGTTGAGCTGTACAAGCTTGATGGTGGTACGATCACGCTTCGCGACTGCCCGCCTCTCCCTCTCCTTCTACTCGTCGCACGTAGCCTGGAGCTGTTCAAGCTTGATGGTGGTGTCGTTCAGTTTGCTGGTGACATCGTCACACTTGGCGATTGCCGCCATCTCCCGCTCCTTTGCCTCATCGCACTTAACCTGCAGTGTCTTTCTGAGCTCTTGGCTGCTCTTGTCTGCCGCGTTGAACTTTCTCACGGCCAGCATCTCCCGAAGCTTTGAATCAACAAGCTCCGTGCCCTCTTTCTCGTTGGCTTTCACCTTGTCCTTCAGAGCCTTGTTCTCGATACGGAGCTGCTTCGCATCCTCCGTGCCATCTTTTTCGTTGGTCTTGATCTTGTTCTTCAAAGCCTCGTTCTCGATGCGAAGTGCTTTTCCATCCTCAAACGCCTATACACACAGTCAGTCCGCCTACTGCCAATATACATGCCATTGTAACCCAGAACCATTGGCACTTTGTGGCGACGAGGCTTTGAGGCGCATGCTGGTGAATGATCTACTTCAGCCATGACTTACATGGCATCTCTTCTCAAGGTGCATCATGGCAGCTTCCACCGCCTTGTCTGCATCCTCCTTGAGGCCTTCATTGCACTTTTTGATATCACCAATAGTCTTGGTCGCCATAGAAAGGCGCTTCTCACAATCCTTCGTTTCTTCCTTGTGCATCCTGGCAAGCTCATCAAGCTTGCGCTTGTGCTTTTCCTCGAGAATCCACATCTGGTTTTGCAGGTTCGCGTTGAAGCCTTCGATATCTGACAACTTCTCACGAAGAATGTGGTTGCCGCTCGCCAAGCCATGGTTCTCTCCGCGCATGAGACCGTTGTGCAGAGTGAGGTGGGATACGTTCTGGTGCAGAGTCTGGATCGTTTTGTGCTGAACGGTGATCGTGTTCGTGACGTGCTGCTCGCGTTCTGTAGAGGGTGATGTGTCAGTTGCTCATGTCTATATGAGTGAGATCTTGACGAACCTTTGAAGTACATGACTTGCTGTTGCAAGTATTGACCACTGCGCTTCTGCAAATCGTGGAGGGAACTGTCGTACTGCTCTTTGGCAGCCAGCGCCAAGTTGAAGAGGTCGGTGAACTGCTCGCGAAGGAGCTCAAACATCTCCTTCACATCATCGGCAGTGTAAGGCTTTAGATTGTGAAAAGCTTCCTCAAGCATTTCGATCAAACTGGTGACATTTTCGCCAATCGAGGTGTAGGCAACCGCGACGTCAGCAGTGGGATCGGGCGTAGTGAGCTCCAAGGTGGGCTGTCCGTAGACGACAAGCGCCCTGTTGGGCGTGTCACCAGCGGCTGCCTCCCGGTTTCCAGCCACCGAGGTGCTGGTGGTATTTTTGATGTTCGACATCGTCGCGGTGCTGAGGCTGGAAGTGGGCGGGAATGTAGAAGCGCAAAGAAGCGTGGAATTCGATGTTGAGGCGTAGCTACGCATGCGCTACAAGACTGGAGTGGACTTCGGAGCGAAAGGGCTAGGTTGTGAGAGGACGCGAGTAGGTGTTGTCGAAAGCAGCAGGCACCCGACCCTCAGGGTCTTTCCCTCTTTGGAAGCGGCCTCACCCACAACTCTCTCTCCGCCTCACCAAGACTGAAATAACAACTCACCCCCCCCTCCCTCAAAAAAAAATACTCCTTGCTCAATCAATTGAGAATTTTGAAGTCCCCTGAATTAGCATGCTCTTTTTTTGCGTATATCGAGATACTTCGATGGTCTCAGTATGTAGGTGCTATGTCACAATACCTTTTTTCACGCTATAGTCTTTACTTCGAAGGAAGGGGCGCGAAAAGATGATCGATTGATTGAATTGATGGATTATGTAGATCTTTACCTGCAAGCTAAGCTAAGCTCAATCGGGAAGTAAACAAAGGACTGGTAGCGAAAGTGGAGTAGCCTCGCGAAAAGCCTTGTGGTGTTACGAAAACAAAGCGTGCTTACTGTAATTATTATCAACTTCGCTTAACAGGCCGACTCTGTTAGTATTGGAGCTAAAGGGCTTATTTGACGTATGTGTGAAAACGTATTTTACTTTATGGGTTGTGATATCGTAGCTCTTACCAGTACGACACTATGAATAGATGATTAGGGGATTATTGGCTACCCTCTCTGCGTGTGGTTAGAACGAGCTTCCGAAACTCGTCCTTAAGCAAATGGATCAGTTGCTCAGACTTTGGATAATGGATTAAGAGTACAAAACAATAGCTAATCTGCTGGCCACGGACTATGTAAAATGGTGTTCGTATTAGCCGAATAACGACTTGCTGAATCGCACAAGAGGGTGAATGATGAAACCACGAGTTGAACAGTGTTCAGACCCATCAAATGGACTGGGCTTCTATAACCGATCACCCGCTCTTTGTCCGAATCGACCGACGCGGGGTCTTGCGTCAGACGTACTACTAGACCAATCGCGATAACGCGGGAAGATCATGGCATTAGGCCCGGCGAGTGGACACTTGTGTAACGAGCCGTGACTGGCGGCAGGGCTTATCAAGCTTCAAAGACTAGGCCTTACGGATTTATTGCCAATGGGTGGCGAGCACGTAAGAGGCTATTGGGCGACGAACGCTGGCCGTGCACCAACACCGGAGCATACTACGTACGGCACTGTTACGATGATTGCCTGAATGAGTGCTCTCGCGGCTCCAAGGTCTTAATGCCACCAATCATGGCGTCCACGAGGCGGTGGTGGACAAGTGGGCTCAGCTCCTGAAGCCCGCATATCGAGCCGTCCCACGGGGCAGGGCGGATAGACCAGCGCTATACCACTAACTTTTGGCTAACGGGACAGACGGGGTAAGCAGACGGAAGGGCGCACAACCACGAGATAGTGTGCTGGCTAGCAGCGGGCCACAATCATCCGATGTCTGTCTTACCAGTTCATGAGAGGGCGCTGCGCCCAAGATGGACGACCCAGCACGGTGGAGAGAAGTCCCGAACAAGGAGCCGTCTCTCAGAACAGGAGTGGGACCATGTTACCTAGGTCCAAGCACGGCGGCGCAGCAAGACAGACGCCAGTAAGATGCACCGCAGATTCGCGGACCAAGGTGATGTTGGGGATCCAGCGCAGGACGCGCGCACTGATTGCGAGCGACACGCGAAGCAGCAGTCGCAGCGGCCCTCCCGCGCGCAACGGCGTCGTGTGGCAGGGGTGGCCCAAGTCCAGGCCGAACGACATCTCGGATAATGAACCGCGGAGTGGACCACGGGGCGGACGGAGGACGGAGGCGGACGCGCCGCCATGCTCAGCCCGCAGTCAATGCGGGCCTGACGAGTCGGTGTTCTCGTTAGATGAAAGCCGGCGACGGCAGCCGCGCTAGGCACGAGTCTTCATTGCTACCTTGCGGCATGGCGTGCGGGACGTCTCAAGCCCTTCGGCCGGTGACGACGTGGTGCCTGGGAGTCACGAAGCTGCAGTGCCCCAGGGGCAGTCGGCAGCTGGCCTATAAGCGCCGGCATATCAGTAGTGCAGCAACGCGATATCATCAAAGACAGATCGCACTGGGAGCGGGCAGGACATGGCATTCGCCGGCTGCTGCGCGACCAGGGACGCGGACGTGCCCACCAATCCGTCCATATTCTGAAACAGCGCCGACCCTAGCGCTACTCGCGCACGTCGGCGAGATGTTGGGCGTACGGAGTGGCTCTGGGGGGCAGTCGAGGGAGGCAGGTGGGAGGGTGAGCGTGGCGGCGGGAGCAGCAGTGTTGGCGCTGGTATGCAGCCTCTCGCGGAAGGCGCATGCGCGGTTGGGCTGCACAATAGCTGGGCCGGAAACCCCGCGACGAGACGCGCTGCTTCTGAGTCGATCAGCAGGGCGCCAAGCCTGCGCAGGGACACTCGCGCTCGTTAAAGTGCCTTACTCATGTCCTCCGAACGGCAATGTCTATGTTAGGGGTCTCTTGCTCCAGCTCGTCTCTCCAGGCTAGCCCGCTTACTAGCCAGCGCTCTACGGCGCCTGCGACGACCTCTTTGTCATCTTCGCCAATGCGCCTACAACTTAATCCGCACCTGCACGACTCATCCCGCCCGCCGACTTCCACCCTCTCGCGATCAACCCCCCCTCGTCGCCCACCATTGCGCAACCAACCCGCTCCCGCAGCTGCTCGCTGTTCATGGCCCCCGGAATAATGTGTTTTGGGAAGAAGTCCGAAGACCCGACCTACCGGAAAAATGAGGAGATCGAGCGCCAGCTGCGCCTGGACAAGAAGCGCCAGGAAAGGGAGGTGAAGCTGCTGCTGCTAGGTGCGCCGTCCTGCCGGCTTGCGCGGTGTTGCTGTGCTGATTGCGCCTACAGGAGCCGGAGAGAGCGGGAAATCGACCGTCCTGAAGCAGATGCGCGTCATTCACGCTGGCGGCTTCTCCAAGTCCGAGCGGAAGCAATGGCGCGTCGTGATCTTTAACAACCTGATTAATGCCTTCGAGATCATCTTCAGCGCCATGACCGAGCAGGCGTTGCCCTTCGACAACCCGGAATGCTCTGTACGCCCCCAATGGTCTCGCGCTGCGTGCTTAGCGAATGCTGACATCGTCCAACCAGAACTTCGCGGAACTGGTCAACCATGAGCCTGAAATTGGCCCCGAGGACTCGATGCCGAGGGAGTACCTGGAAGCTTTTACCGAGCTCTGGGAGGACAAGAACGTTCAGTTGGCCATTCTCAAGGGCAACGAGTATGCTCTGCACGACAATCTCAGCTAGTATGCCACGCCCGCTGCCTGCTCTTGTGCATTCGACGCTGACCAAGACCCGCACAGCTACTTCCAAGACATCGACCGCCTCTTCGCCAAGGATTACCTTCCAACCGACCAGGACATTCTGCGCACAAGATTAAGGACGACCGGTATTTCCGAGACCATATTCGACTTGGGTAACCTGACGTATCGTATGTTTGATGTCGGTGGTCAGCGTTCGGAGCGGAAGAAGTGGATACACGTTTTCGACAATGTCCAAGTCGTTCTTTTCCTGGTGGCCATTAGCGGATACGACCACGTGCTGGTGGAAGACAGGAATGGCGTATGTTGGCCCTTTTCTCGCCTCACGCCGCAGGCTCATGCTGATTATACGACGAACAGAACCAAATGCACGAGGCCCTTATGCTGTTTGAGTCCATCTCTAATTCGAAGTACTTCGAGAAGTCGGCTCTGATCCTTTTCCTCAACAAAGTCGACTTGTTCCGCGAGAAGATCATCGCGGGCAACAGCCCTATCAACAAGCACTTCCCCGACTACTACGGCAAGCCGAACGACATCGAGGCGGGCCAGGAGTTCTTCGCGAACAAGTTCCGCAACCTTGTGCGGGCACCGAAGAAGGAGGTCTATGTCCACTACACGACAGCGACGGACACTGATCTTCTCAAGAAGACGATGGCGTCGGTGCAGGACATGATCGTCCAGCGCAACCTCAACGCACTAATACTATGAAAAAGTTGATATCTGCTTCCCGGGCTGATCTGTGTTCTTCTCTTTTCCCTTCGCCCGGACCGTTTTTCTCTCTGTAGTACTTTTTTCTTTCCCCTTCTCTTTCGGGAATGGCTGCATTTAAAGGATACCTTGGTTTGGTGTTTTGGGGAGTAGTAATCTCTTCTAGCGTGGCAAGCGGGCGCAATAGTTGCATAGCTGCGATTTCTTCCACACAGGCCCTGATAGCTACGAGCGGACGACGGCCGGATGCGAGCGTAGAAAGTAGCATCTTCGTAAATGAAACACTCTAACGCACGCAAGAGCTGAGCAGACAGTCGGGCCGTTGGCGTTGGAGCTTCGTGCAGTTGTCCCGCAGGCGCAGATGGGTGGCGCAGATGGGTGGCCTAGCGTGCGCATGTCAGCTTCCATAGTTGGGCACGCGCGATGGGAGGGAGCGGCGGTGGTTTCTCCGACCTCCGTACGGCCTGGCCCGAAGCCGGCCGAACTGGCTCAAGGCCATGCGCCTTTGATCACGCTGCCGCAGGACCATCCCACCAGTGCTTGTTGGCTGTCGACCTGGACGACTCCCAACAGAGCAGCCATGTTTTCACCGTCGCTGGCGCGTGTGGCCCGCACCACTTGCGCTCTGCCCTCCTCCTCACCCGCCATCAGCTCCCGTCCACTGGGGGCTCTCCAAACTGCAAACTATCTCCTCGCGCGCCGCACCCAGCAGCGCCGCAACTCCAGCACCTCATGCCCTCCCGATAACTCGCGCGGTCCCGGTACCTCGCAGCCCAGCTCCGCAACCTCGTCGAAGTCGGCTGAGAAGAAGACTACGCCACGCGGCAAGAGCAAAAAGCTTGCTCAGCAGCACATGAATGTGCCTTCCGTCCCGCCGACAAGTTACCTACAAGAGAGTGGTGCGTATATAGAACCCACAGTCCTGGTTGGGTGCGTTAACAACTAACCGCGTCGCAGACGTCGCCATTTCTTCGTTCTTCTCCGTCCATCGCCCTATCTCCATCACCAACTCGATACCCGTCACCTCGTCGGAATCCTCTTTCGGCGCCATTTTTGAACCCCGCAAGCAGAACAACGCTTCAAAATATGGGGACGTTATCTACACCCTGGGGAACGCGGTCAAGGGCTTGGAGGGTGGTGCTCAGTCGTCGGAGGAGACGGAGCTGAGGGAGGAGATTATGCGGCAGTCCGCCGCGAACGATGGCGCAGTCCACCTCGATGGCCCTGCTCCGGCGCGCCAGGTCTCGCTGAACGACCTTCTGTCTCAGATGCGTCCGTTCAACGCGCCCCCGCCACCAGTCCCGTTCGACCACGTACAGCAGAACGGCGCATCGGCAGCCGAGGCCGCCGAGAGCAAGCAAGCCGAAACCCGGCAGACGAAGCTGCAGAAACCGCAGAAGAAAGTCTGGAAGGCCACCCTGACCGTTACCGAGACCACCGATACCACCGGGCGGAAAACCTTCTCGGCCACTACCTCGCCGGTCATCAGGATGCCCACGCGCTCCGACGGCGCCATCGAGGACCCGGCATACGACGAGGCCATCACCATCCGCCAGCCTTTCCTCGAGCGCATGGAGATCCGCGAGCAGGAGTGGCGCAAGTTCATCAGGGACCGCGCACGGAATCAGAATGGCACCATGCACGCCATTAGCGTCAAGCGCCAGCGCAAACTCAAGATGAAGAAGCACAAGTACAAGAAGCTCATGAAGAAGACGAGAAACCTGCGTAGGAAGCTGGGTCAGACATAAGGAAAGAGCGTCTGGGTTAGGATTATATATATTTTCTTTCCGTCTGTTCATTGTCGACCTGGTTTCTCTTTTCCAGTTTCCCATCTCCATTCACGGCATTTGCGAGACCAGGGTGTCTCCACGGCAAATCACATTCCATGGATCATTAGCTGTCTCTGGTCTTTCCCCCCCTTCCCTCCCTATTTCTTTGTGACTGGAGTGGCGCTTGCATAGACGGGTGAGCATTTATGTTGCATCTTGCGTTTCTCCTGTCTTCTTGGGTTGTCTGCATTGCCGGCAAAGTGCCAGGCTCTCTTGAGAAACAAGAACATACGACATAACCATTACTTACGAGATCTTTCCAAGCCCCAAAGGACTGCGTACACCAACTCTGCCCAGTCTCACAAGCCTTGCGTTAAGCCTACCGCTGCCCACCATCTACATAGTCCCGCTTTTATTCCCGAAACGTCATCCCAGTGCCACCTCATCCCGCCACCCTGCTTGCCTTCCCCCTTTTCTCCCTGTCCGTTGTCGGTGTGGAGTCTACGGAGATGGCATGCACGTGAAGCGATCAAAGTGCAAAGACAACGAGCGAGTGATGTATTAATGCGGAATAGTGCTGTAATTCATGGAGACAACGACTGGATGGTGGGGCGGAATCAGATGAGAGGAAGTGGACGAGCAAGGGCCGTGTGCACGGGCTGTGAGAGGCAAGCGGGAATATTCGATTTGACGCACGTGAGCTGGAGCTCTTCTAGAGAAACCATGCATCGATTCCTGAGATGCGGCTCAACTCCACTATGCTTGGCGAACCGATGGAGCATCGTGGTTTCGACGCTGGAACGAAACAGCGGAAAGAAAAGCAGCGGTGTGGAGGTGCGGCTGCCCAACTGCGCGGTACCTGGCGCTACTGCAGGGCGAGGGTGGCAACGCAAAACATAGCAACAGTTGACTTGCATTTGCATATCGGGCGTCCCCCATTCTTGCCCCATCCTTGCGCGTCTCCCACCTTTGCGGAGCAGCGAGTATAAAGCAACGACTCCGCCTCACCGTCGCCTCGAATTTCTTGAGGCCTTCGATACCTGCAACAGCCCAAGTGACGGATAGTGCGTTTTATGCTTACCAATTGTCCTTTCCGTAGGAAGCGGCACGAACTGCCATCCGCCACCGTCCCGCGCCATTCGTCGCGTCGCTCATCGTTCCGGTACCGATCGCGGCTCTCATTTTCCCGCCTGTAACGGTCCTAGAAGCTAGGGTCTCGCCTTCTCGAACGTCCGATCGAATCCACGACGCACCTTGTCCACGGGGCGTTTCGGCGTCCGAACTCCAGACGTGGCACGTGAGGTTTCCTGATGCGGCTTCGAAGCCAAGGACGGGCGCCGCGTCGCAGGTTCCAAATGCAATAGAAGAGCGATGCTGCTGCGGGGCAGACGAGACGGTCAGCACGTCCACCACCGCGAGACAGGCAATGAATCAGTCTAGCCGGGCAGCCGGCGTGGGCACAATATCACGCCAGACATGAAGGTAGGGATGAGCAAAACGATTGTGTGGTTGCTACTGTGCTGTCCGCTACCGATCTCGGCGAGGGGCCTGGAATTTCCTTGGCTACCTGGATTTTTTCCTTCGTCCGGCCGGCCTTCGCTTGCGCCATGAGTAATCTGGGTTCCGTCTCGATCTCTCTGCCTGCTTCCTTTCCGGCACGCGTTTCCTCCAACGGTTCTCCAAGTTCCTGTGATCTCACGGCGCCGGGAAGCTCCGGAGCGGATGGAGGGGCAGCCTTTCTTTGTCGACGATTTTTGCCCCACTACGCTGCCGGAACCACCTTGACCCCAACGACACGCCCACGGCTCCCGCTGCTTCCCAACTCCATATCGCGCCTGCTGTTGTTACTAAAAGAGCCTCCCGCCTGCCCGTCCAATTGCACCCCTATTTCAGCGGCCTTCCCTTCGCCCAGCACCTACATATTGCTGCCGAGACCCCGCCGTCTCTCCCGCCTCCCGCCTGCCCATTGCCCTGCCTGCCCCGCCGCGACCTGGTCGCCACGATCACCTAATCACCCGCCTGGCGATTACGGCACCAGCTCTGCGCACGCGACATCAGCCCATCTGCGCAATCGGCCTCCAAGCCCGGAGCCTTCCGCCTAGCGCAGAGCCGCAGAGCCGGCCAACAAAAAAAGGCCAGCTGCCGGATTCCTTTCTTGGTCGGTTCTCCCACGGCCACAGCCAGCGCAGTACGAGGACAGAAGCCCAGGCCAGTTTTCTCCACGCTCTGCAGCCCCTTGTTGCCCCGCAGCCAGCCCACCGCCGCCCCCGGGCTACCGCACCAGCTAGAAAGATGCTACCGCAAATCCCGCGCCCCGGCGACTACGACGTGTCGCCAGAGCACGGCTTCCTTCCGGCCGAGCTGCCGCTGCAGTTCCTGGACGACCCTTACTACCGTCCGTGGGAGAGCACCGTCTCCGCCCTGCAGGCCCTGATTCTGACTCGCCGGTTGCGCGGAGTCGTCGATGCCCTGCCCGTCCTCTCGACCGACTACCTGCAGACCGAGCCCGAGTGGCGTCGTGCCTACTCCATCCTAGCTTTCATTGCCCATGCCTACATCTGGGGTGGCGATGCTCCCGTCGACGTGAGTAGCCCTGCTGCATGTTGTGTTGAGCGTTGGTGCTGATGCGCCGTGTTACAGAGAGTGCCCCCGGCCATTTCCGCTCCTTTCCTCTCAACATGTCACCACCTGGAGCTCCCGCCTGTGGCGACGTACGCCGGACTAGTGCTGTGGAACTGGCGCCCATTGGATCCCGCCGCCCCAATCGACAGCCTGGAGAACATCTTCACCCTCAACACCGCTACCGGCTCCCTCGACGAATCATGGTTCTACCTTGTCTCCGTTGCCATCGAGGGGCGTGCCGCGCCTACCATTCCCCTCATGCTGACTGCCATGGAGGCTGTGCGGTATGGCGACAGCCACACAGTGACCGAGTGCTTGCGCTCATTTGCAGAGCGGCTGGATGAGCTCGGCACGCTGCTTCAGCGCATGTACGAAAACTGCGACCCTCACGTGTTCTACCACCGCATCCGGCCATTCCTTGCTGGTTCTAAGAACATGGCCGACGCAGGCTTGCCCAATGGCGTCATCTTCGACGACGGCACTTCAGCCTCTCAGCAATACGTCCAGTATTCTGGTGGCAGCAATGCGCAGTCCTCCATCATCCAGTTCTTCGACATCGCCCTCGGCATTGAGCACCGTCCCACTGGCTCCAAGCCCCAGGAACCCTCCACTTCCGGCCCGCCGGCCCCTTCTCACAATTTCATCCAGGAAATGCGCACCTACATGCCCGGTCCGCACAAGCGCTTCCTCGAGGCCGTCAGCGGCGTCGCCAACATCCGGCCTTACGTGGAACAGCGCCGCGGCGACCGCGCGCTCTGCACCGCCTTCGACGCCTGCCTTGCCATGTTGCGCGCCTTCCGCGACAAGCACATCCAGATGGTGAGCCGGTACATCATCGTTAAGAGCCGGGAGTCACGCTCGCAGTCGCGCTCCCTCAGCCCTTCCTCGGCACATCCCCAGCGCGTCAACCTGGCCTCGGCGAACCGTCGCCAGCAAGCCACCGTCGGATCGGTCGGCATGGAGGGCAGCGGCAAAAAGAAGGACCTCCGGGGCACGGGCGGCACGGCGCTCATCCCATTCCTGAAACAGGCGAGGGACGAGACTGGCGAGCCGGCTATTGACGCTTGGGCGCGACGGCTGCTCAACAACGGGCCCGCAGACGCCGGCAGTAGTAGCAAGGGCGCGCGGCTGACGAAGATGGGCGAACACCCTAGCGGAGAGATGGAAATTGTCGGGTTGGCGGGCGTGTGGAGTGTGGACGATAGCGAGGGTGGGATCTGCCATTGGTAGAGCCCAGCTTCACCCTTTTTCCCTTTCTCTCATACCTGCCTGTGGATAGGGCGGGCCTATTTCCCTTTCACACTGTTTGTACGAGACTTTGGGCCGATACAGTACGTTTCATGATTCCTTTTCTTTTCCTTTTGATGATTATTCCCCCACTACCTTGCATATACGAGCGGCAAAGACTCTGCTCAGGCGTTTTGTTACCTTTTTTTTATTTTATAAAGTAGACCTGGAAGGACTTGCTTAGGTCTCTTATATACCGGCCCTAGTTCAAGACTGGAGGGCAATGAAGAACATGTACTAGACTTCAGCACGCTCCGGTTTCTCTGTGATTTGGCCGATTGACAGTGCAGATATACTCGAGGGTGATCTTTCATACAGGCATACAGGTTGAGACGTGTAAGGAGTACATTAGAGGTTTCTTGCCCTCTGCCTCCTCATTTTCCCCAGCACGAGCCTAGCGTTCCTACCGTGGACAGACAGGCAAATACGGCAGGCGCGAGAACGTAGAGGCAACGCTGATAGGTAGATGGAATACACTAAGTCGCACGTAGAGCAGAGCAGAGCGTACACCATCTTACGGCACATCCCGCGCCATCTCCCCAAACCGCTACGTGATGTATAGAAGTACAGGAATAAGAGGATCGACACCAAAACAGTTGTACAAAACGAAGAAAGTACGTAGAAGAGGGTTGGGGGGGATAGAAAAAAAAAGGACACAGCAGATAGATAGCATACACATTCCGCACACATACATACACTCTCGATTTTTAATTTCTGTCCACTTTTTCTGTTCCTCTTTCTCTCTTGCTTTGGTACTTTACAAATGGTTGTGGGGGGAGAGAAAAAAAAACGGACAACGATGAGCTTCCGAAGACGACTCCCGAGCAAACAAACGTCACGGGAAACCGTCCGATAGAGACATGTAGGCGCCCCGAAGCCCGCCGCCCAAAGGGTAATAAACTGAGAC
>LAEG01000866.1:0-20308 GCA_001455585.1 Diplodia scrobiculata | reverse complement strand
ATCCACAACAGTCCTTCACCCACCCACTCTGGCCGCAGCTCCGCGAACGGAGCTCTAGTCGTTTTTCCAACCACGGAACTCCCGGGCTGACACGACAATCGCATAGTCGAACACAACATCTCGCCCGAGGAGGCCAAGGCGGGCGACGAGCAGCAGCGCCGGCGGCCGGACCTCTCGACCTTCTACTCGGCGCTCGAGCAGCTCGACACGTCCGACGAGGCCCACGCCCGCCACAACCCGCACGCCCTGCCCACCCCCACCGACGTCATCGCCCTCTTCTCCATGTTCCGCGACGCCCTGGTCGTCATGGCCGCCGACCACGACGGCGACCAGTCGGACAACCCCATGTTCGAGCAGCTGCAGGCCCTGATCGACAACCCGCCCAAGGAGATCAACGGCGTGCCCGACAGCTTCTTGGACGAGCTGGACCGCGTGCCGAAGAAGAGCTTGAAGAAGGACGATGAGTGTGCGATTTGCAGGTTACCGTTCCTGGACGGTGAGTGATTGGTCTTCTGGCGAAGCGTGTGGCGGGAGGAGGTGCTGACGGCGTGATTTCTCTGCTGCAGATCCGTATCCGCTTGTTGTGGAACTCCCTTGCAATGCGGCGCATCGGTTTGATCTGGATTGCATTCGTCCTTGGTTGAAGCTGAACAGCACATGCCCGCTTGATCGGAAGGACCTTCTCAAGAAGAAGGCCCCGCCTCCACCGGATGACGACGAGGAGGATTGGGACGATCAGTTTGCTTGAGAGAGGGAGATATCAAACGAAAATCGCATGATGAGGCGTTCGGGGTTGGTGGGTATATGTAGCGAATATGCAAGTACGGTGATCAGGATGCTCTAATATGAGGTCGGTTTCTGAATTATTGCAAACATTACTGCGACCACTAAGCGTAGAGTCGAAGTAGACATCCGGACGCATATGTTTGGTGGAAGTGATGATACTGACATTCCGACGTTCAAGTCCCCATGGTAACTAACGAAGTGTTGCAATATTAACGAAACCGACTTCGCAGATATTTGGTCAGATTGATGTATTGGTAATCGGTAAAGGAACAATTGGCTGTGTTCCCTACGCATACATAACGGCTGCAGCCACAACCGGCCATAGTAACGGCAAAATAGTCGAAGAATACAGTCTTCTCGAACAGGACCACCCTCTCGCTCTCGCTCTGTAACCCCAACCCCCCGATCTGCTACCAAGTCCGAAGACGTATGCTGGATTCTCCAAGCGCCAGACGGACATGTGGGTTGCGTGGTACCCAAGTTGGTTGCCGTTGTTCCTACGCTAAGGTTAAAAATCAATGGCTTCACTTCAAAGGAGCACGGCAACGGGTGCCGCGGCCGGAACTTACAAGGCCTTGTTCCTCTTCTTCGCCTTCTTGAGCACCTTCCGATCCGCCTTTTTGTCCTCCCTCCTTTCCTTCTTGGTCTTCCTCGGGCCGTCATCACGGGCTCCGCCGTTCGAACCAGACGCCGGGTGCCGGG
This sequence comes from Diplodia scrobiculata, assembly GCA_001455585.1. Taxonomy (NCBI): domain Eukaryota; kingdom Fungi; phylum Ascomycota; class Dothideomycetes; order Botryosphaeriales; family Botryosphaeriaceae; genus Diplodia; species Diplodia scrobiculata. Next base: position 18,820 of record LAEG01000866.1, on the reverse strand, counting down.
CGCCGCCGGGCGCCTCCTCCTCCTCCTCCTCCTCACCCTCGGCCGGCACGATCGAGGCGTGCGCGGCAGAGATGGCCGCCTGGAGGCCGCGCAGAGAGGAGACGCGCACCGGCGGCAAGGGGGGCGGCGCGGGAGCACCACCACCACCACCACCACCGGCGGCGGGAGGAGGGACTTCGACGGCAAGGCCGTTGCTGCTGCTGCTGCTGCGGGAGAAGAGGCGCCTGGCAAAGAGGCGGCCTTCCCTGCAGTCCTTCTTCGCCGTGGCCGCCACGCCGCGGATCGGGTCGTCCGGATCGACGGTGATGCGCTTGCGCTTCTTGCCGTGCGGCAGCCACGGTCCGTGGACCGCGAGGTCGGAGGCGGCGTCGTCGTCGTCGTCGTCGTCGTCGTCGGGCGCGGGAGGGCTGTCCAGGCGCTGTTTGGCGCGTGGCGGATGAGGGTGTCGGTGAATGGTTTGAACATGGTGGAGGGACGCTGGTGTGAATGGAGGAAGATCTGGGGCGGACAGGGCTGGGGCGGGTCTTTTTTGGTGAAGTGTTTGTGGGGGGTTGCACGTGCAATACGTGCAAGAAGGGCAGGTGCGCTGGTTGCTGGACGTGAAAAGCCGCCCGCCTGCGCCCAGCACTACTATTCCTCTTCATATCCGTTCTGCACTGCTGCCGGCGAGAGCAGCGCTGCGGACAAGACCTCCAAACGCTCTCATCTTAGAGACGGCGCCTTTTCCTTGCCCGACATGCCCGCCGACGACGACGCAGGTGGGAAAGCTCATGAGCTTCTAGCCAGCCAAAGGGAGCGCCGCAAATTGCTCGAGGATGAGCGCCAGCATCTCCGTCAAGACATTGTCAACCGCGCAAGCCATGCGGGCCAGCTTTGCAACACTGTTGAGAATCAGGGCAAGACCGTCAGCAGCATCCCGAAGGACTCAATTCGCCCCTTCGTCTGCGCCCTACGACAGCTGGTAAGTGAAGCATAGTTACTCAGACGGGAGCCTCGGGCCCGTGGGGGTATCTTTCGGATCTGCCCTTTGTTGCGTCAAATAACCTTCAATAATAGGCCAAGCTAAACAGGCTCATAAACGAGTGCGAGAAGGACAAAAGTCTCCTGATGGGGGACATCATGTCCTGGCGAGAGAATTACCGTGATACCAACGCCCAGGACATTCTCGGCATGAATCCGCCTAGACTAACAAAGAAGACGCTTGCTAACGTTTTTTAGATGCTGCTAGCACCATCTGGCCCCGGGACAAGCTTAGCAAATGGCCATCGATTGCCTTCTCCCTTCGCTCGATGGTCCGTGATGCCGTCGCTCAGGTCTAGGGAAGATTTGACAACGGTGATGTTGGATGGGTTTGTGAAGGTAACTAGAAAGTGCAAAGGCTAGACGGAAAGTAGGACAGACTAGACCGGTAGCCACTTCATAGGGAAATTCCATCTATGGTCGGGGCACAAATGGGAAATATGATGTCAAAGCGGCATTAGGTTCAACATCAGTCTCTGAAATAAACACTCAACTCCATGTCATCCAGCCCGTCACATCAATGAATATACATGCTGAGTATCGATCCCGTTTCTATTCAGTCCCCCGTGCTAACATTAAAGTGAAGTTGTCGCCGCCACCTCACCTCACCTTTGCCATGTAGGAACGAAGCCATCCACACAATCTTCCACACCGTGGCCACGGCCCAACAATCTAAGGAGGAGATCGCCCTTCTGCCCTCGGGCAAAAGCTGGGCACAATAGGTGCAACGCACTGGGCCATTGTCGGTTAAGTGGCCTTATATCTCTCACTTCCCTCTTCATCCACCGCCGTTAGCATATGGATCCTATGAAATGACTTTCTTATGTCTGAACCACAAGTTCAACCCACTATACACTAAGAGTATTCCCTCGTGCTAGTAATCAAGTATGTACGCCTGCCTTTGCTGAAGTGACTAGGGCTCGCAGCAAGCGGCAAGCGGATTGCAATCTATCAATCAATCCGATTGCAATCGTATATTCAAAGCCGATTGACCGGGGTTTTAATCTCAAGCGCTTGAGATTGCAATCGGGCTTTAGACCCCCGATTAATTGCAAGCGCTTATCAATCTCTATGACGTTATCATGCTACTATATTAGGCTTAGCTCTTACTATAAGGGGTGTTCTCGGAGCTTCGGACCTTTAGATACGTAAGTACTTAGTTCTTCTCTAAGTTTCGTAAATTAGTAATCACCTTTTATAGTAAGGGCTAAGCCTAATATAGTAGGAGAATAACGTCATAGAGATTGATAAGCGCTTGTCAATCTATCAATCAATCCAAGCGCAATCCTTGGCGATTGATTGATTAACCTGAAGACACCCCTTGAATTGCAATCGGACCCCGGGACCCCGATTGCGCTTGTCAATTAGGTCAATCGCGAGCCCTGGAAGTGACTGGGATTGTTATCAACCGAGAGGGTCTCAGTCTTTAATTTCCTACGGCTATTCGAAAGACTCGTAGCTGCCCTCATCAGAGCCGGAGAGGCTTTCTTCAGGTTCGTTCCATACGTAGTAGGTTTCGGAGTCATCGAGGTCGTCAATGTCGTAGAGATCTTCGTTTTCGGATTCGTCTTCGGATTCCTCCCAAAAGTCGCAGGCGTCTTGGATGGCCATATATTCACTGCTTTTCTTCGCATCCTCGGTTCTGTATTGGTCGTCTAATGCGATATTGTCGTACCTGTATTGGTCAGGTGAAATATGCGAGAGCGGAGGAGGTTGACTGGCACATACGAATTGCGGTTGTAGCCCTGCGCACTGAAGTCGACCGTCTGCGGCAGACAGACCATGTCTGCATCATCTGGCTCGATGAGTTGGCCTGTCTCCGCAAGGGTGGAGATTGAGTCGGTGTTGTATAGCTCGCACTTCGCAAGGTCTGGAAGAAACCGATCAGCGTTGCAAAGGGAATTGTCCTTGCGGACTAATTCTGCTGAACACATTGCGCCCTACTTACAGTTGTGGATGGGCCTCGAATCCTCGCTTGAGAATGAGTCCGGAAAACTGCCAATCCAAAGGCCATCGTAATACTTGGCGGCGATCAGGCCGATGATGTGTGCGGCGATCTTCACATCAAACCTTCTTCCGGTGATGATAAGGTTGCCGTTGAATCGAATCCAGACCAGCTGCTCACAAAGCTCGCTGAGTTGAGCCACATCGAAATCTTTAAAGCCTTTAAAGTGTACATTATACTGAATAGTGTCCAGGTAAGAATGGACAAAGGTGTTTCCGGCCTTGCTCTTCTGCAACCAAGTGGTTTCGAAGCCGTCGGAGCGAGTTGTATCGCAGGTACAGAAACGGAGTCGAGCGCGCATCCAAAAACGGCTTATGAACTCGGTCTTGACGTCTTGAGAAAGGGAGCGAAGAATGCACTTCTTGAAACGTCCCTGAATATTCGCTCTCCACCTGGCTCGGAACTCGGTCCTATTGTGATGGCAGGCGTTTGCCATGACGGTGAGAGTCGGGTCCGTAGTAGTCACGGTTTTGAGCGCTCGGTGTATTGGTACGATTATGTCATAGGCGACCAAGTCGTAGATCATGTTTCTCACTTCAGCCGGTAGGTGTGTGAAGCGCTTTCTGAATCCCTCTGGGTCTGAGATGGTACTTGGAAACTGCACGCTTATGGTCTCCGTGCCCGATGTTTTGTTTGGAAGCATCTCGCGAGTGGGCGGTGGCGCCATAGGGTTGGGCAGGTACGCAGCGGGTTTGTCCATGGTGGCACTGTCGGGTAGTGTCGGTAGGATGCGTCGATGAGGAAGAAAAGCGGAGGCGGATCAGCCTCTTAAAGGCGAGGAGGTGCGCGCAGGGTCTTGGGCAGAAGTACCTGCAGGTGGACCTCTCCGCAGCAGGGCCGCTACCTAGATGGTCCAAAAAAGGCAAGCGCGCCTCCCAGAATCGAACTTACAACAACAGGCCCATAACTAGGGCTCCAATGCCACGTGTAATGTCTAATATCCCTGAAAGATGGATGTGGTACCTCTACTTTAGTCAAGAGCGACGTCAAATCACCCGCTTCTTGGTTGCCATGGTTCTATTTCAAGCGGAATACCATCTTATAGAGGACTGCTGCACCAAGTAAGGTCCTGCTCCTCACACGCGCCTCATCAATCTTCCAGCCCTCCTACGTAGGAAACTGAAACGGATATTCGGATGCAGATAAGATTTCCAACTTCCACATATGGGTTACAAGTACTTACGTAGGTGTAGGGTGCCGCGACATCTCCATAGGCTCAATCTTTCTTCGCAACCCAACAAAACACGCACCCTACTCAATAAAATACGTCTTCCGCACGCCCCCAATCACCAGTTTCAGATAGCCATACCGCTCGCCGCAATGCACCTCCTGCATCTTCAGTCTGCCGTCACCCCGCCGCATCTCCTCCAACTCGGCCTCGAACTTCTCGGCCAGCTCGACCAGCTGCGCGCGCCTCACTTCCGCCTCCTCGCGCGTTGCGCCCGCCGGCGTGCGCAGCTGGGAACGTATCTGCGATATGCACAGCGGGACCGACACCAGAAGTTCGTTCTCGAGCTGCACGGCTTCGGCGTAGGCTTCCCTCTGATGGCACCTGATCAGCAGTTTTACGAGAAGGAGAAGAGATGAAGTCTCCAGTTTCTCGCGCCTGGGCGGACCCGCGTAGGACCGAGGGAGCGGGGAAGAACTTAGACGGAAAGGATGGGAGGAAGGAGGAGGCAAGAAGAGCGCGGGGAATGGGAGAGGGAGAAAGGGAAAAAAAAAAAAAAAACCTACATTGTCTCTCACAGACTTCCAATACTTCTCTCGCAGCGCCGTGGATGGCTCTGGATGCGGCACACGTACCATGCGCGAGCGCATCACCACCCGTGCCGTGTCTGCGTCGAGCCGTGTTTGCTCCAGCAACGCCAATCGCCCGCGTTGGTAAAGGAGGACCGTGTTTACATGCTCGAAACTTTCTCGTTGTTTCTCGAGTTCTTTGAAATTCCGTGTAGAATGCGACTCAAGAGTTGCTGTGGCTTTGGAATAGGTGGTCGTGGCCGCTGGTTTGGTAGTAGTATCAGTAGTCGTGGTCGGGGTCTCGGAGGGGGATCTCGCTGTCGCGGTAGCAGTGGCAGGCATGGGGTTGTTGGCGGATTTGTTTTCTTTTCTGGTGCCGTTGACGTTGCTCGTAGTTTCCTGGACATGGGCGAAGAAGCTGGGCCTGGGCGGGGAGGTGTTGGATTCTACGAAAGCGAGCGTGATTTCGTAAGTAAGGGAGCGAGGGAGCAGAGCGAAGAAAGCCGAAGAATTAAAGGGGCCATCGAACCGTCTTTCTGTGCGCGTTTGCTGATCAGACTAAAGAGTCTCATGGTCTAAGGGTGTGTTGCTCCCGCTGTGTCTTGGGCTGGAAGTTGAATTGATCGAGATGTGGTAAACTTCACAATCACGAAAAGCCAGTACGGCAAGGACAGAGAAAAGAAACTCGAGGGTGCCTATCATCACTGTTGAGTGGCATATACGTGTCGTTTGTTGAAAAGAAGTTGCCATGGTACGCTAAATTCGGAGAAAGCGCTTTCTCTGGGTTGGTGCGAGGTTTTGATCCGCTAAAAACCCCTAGGCTCTGATCTCAACAACTCAAAATAGACATTCGTCAATGTGCAGTCGACACTCGTGGAATCGTCTCTTTGCATCCGTTTACACATCGAATTCTTCTGACTGGTTTAATAGCTCTTTGGCATGTAGGCTGAAGCGATGTCGTGCATTAGTCAGAGCAAAGGTTTAAAATCCCGCTTTTACCTCCTGCAGCGCCAGATATTTGCCTGTAGGTATGCCCGCCAATATGTGGGATTTGCGCCAAATCCGGTGATCCGTAAGCAAGACATTCCCAAAACGCCTCACTGACCCAGAATTATACCGTTTCGCCTCTGAAACACGTTTCCCTTAGCACCCTGCCCGACCCATTTGCTCGGAGCTCGAGGCTTATTCGTCGGTCTTCAGCAGATCCATGACCTCTGCAATCTCCTTCATGACCTGCGAGGCCATGGGAGGCGGCTTGTCACCCGGCTTCATCGACTTTCGCACCTCGTTGCAGTACTTCTCGTAGTCGTCGCGGAGCTGGAAGATGGTGTCGGATTGGTTGCCAATGTCCTGCATGATGGACATGATCGCGAGTCGTGTTTTCGTCTGTTGGGTGCGGTGTGTTAGCGGCGCGGCGTGACGAGCAGGCTGGAGTATTGCTCTGCAGAGACGAGAAGGTGGAAGCTCACGCGGTCCATCATGGCCTTGTGCACGCGCTCAATGTCGGCGTCGGTGGGATCCTTGCCGCGGCTCTTGACGTCTTGGAGGTTCTGCTGGGCGGCGTCGAACTCGGCAGAGGTGCGCTGCTTGTCGGCCTCGAGAGCTCTGACGCGGTCCATCTTGCTGCGCACGTCGAACATGACGTCGAACATGGGATGCGAAGGCAGCTGGGTGGTAGCCATGGTGGTGATGTGTGCTGAGGTTGAGCGTTCGTTCGGATCTCCGGGAATGGTGAGGAGTGGAAAGGAGGAAAGGGGAGAAAGTGGGTCGTTAAGGAGCGACTGTCAGTGCAGCATGCAGGTGAGGTTGGGGAGCATCGGATCCGCCAGCTGGCGGTGGTTATTTTTGGAGGGCGGGTTGCGAGTTAAAGAGGCAATCACGTTGGGGTCGAGTGAGTTTCAGGTGCACCGGCTGACGTCACGGCGTAGGGATTGCAGCATGCGTACCCTCGCAGTATTGAAATGAAATCCCATGACTCTGCGCCCGAGAGCTGGCTTTGTGCAACGTGTTGTTCGCCCTCATCGCGTCGAGAGAGCAGGTGGGGCTTCCGCACTTCTCCCGCTCGAATCCGACGTTTGAGCGCGAGACCGCTACCCGACATTTCGGCAATGCCAAATACTTGTTTCGGCAAGCGCATCTCTGAATTCGGAAAGTCCGTCCACATCGCTCCTTCCACCATTTCACCCACCCAAGTGGCCAGAGCTTACCCGCGAGTTGCAAGGGCTGCTTTAGGAGTGTAATCTCAAGTAGTGGCTTCGGCGCAGGTCGTGGAATGTCACCTTTAAGCCTACCATTTGATATGCTGGGCATGTGCCGGCCCAGTAAAATGTTCCAACCGCCCATTACACTGCAAGTCTACAACATACTCAGACCTTCTGCTCACTCATCCACCTCTCCGCCTCCTCTTTCCACTCCTCTCTCCACCTTGTCAGCGGCGGCCTGCCATTCACCACATCCCCCACACTCCACAGCATCCTCTTCTTATCCGTCTCCTCACTAACATCATTATCCGGGCAGATGACATAAAACTTCCCCTGCCCCATCTTCTCGTACAAGTACCCTGCAACCTGCTCAGCTGACCACGCACCCGCCGGCTTCTCCTTGACGGTACCGCCGCCGGTCAGGCCGGTGTGGGTCCAGCCGGGAACGAGCAGGTGGACGGAGGTGGAGGGCGCGTCGGCGCGCAAGTCGAAGGCGAGGTGCTCGGCGAGGCTCTTGACGGCGGCTTTGGAGGCGTTGTAGGCGGCGTTGCCGGGCGGGTTGGTGATGCCCTGTTTGCTGCCGGTGATGACGATGGCCGAGGGCTTGTCTTTGTTGGCCGCGGCGGCGGAGCGGAACGCCGGGACGAAGGCGTTGAGGCCGTTGATCACGCCGAAGAGGTTCGTTGAGAGGGTCTGTTGGTGTTGTCAGTTTGGGAATGCCCTGGACACGTTTGTGGTAGCATCGGCAGAGACACACACACACCTTCTCAAAGTACTCCGCATCCCCCCACGTCCCCTTCATCCCCACGCCGGCGTTTAGCATCAAGAAATCCACGCTCCCGCCGCCGAATTTCTCTAGCACGCTGTCCTTCAGCTTCGCCCACGCCTCCGGCTTCGAGACGTCCGCCTGGTACGTGTCGACCTTGCCCCGTCCGAGGGTTTCTTCCGCTTTGGCAAGCGTGTCGGTATTCCAGTCGGCAATGGCGACGCGCATGCTGTGCTTGAGGCAGAGCTGTGCGACGGCGAGGCCGATGCCGCTGGCACCGCCGGTGATGAGCGCCGTGTTGTTGGCGGCGAAGACGGAGGTGGGCGACATTACTCTTTCTCTTTGTTGCTGCTGCTTTGAACGATTTCTGCTCGATTGCTTGATCGCTAGAAGAAGATGTTGGTGGTGTGCACCGTGTCAAAGTACCATAGCGGGGAGATAAATAGTCTCACATAGCTGGCGAGGAGGGGTAGCTGCGTCGGAGATTGAACGGAGTTACGGGAGTAAAGCCGTATGATGTCAGTGTGCGGGGCTCGAATAGAAAAAGTCACAGATGAACTGATTTGTTGCCAGCTCAGGTAATTGATTCGGTCATGCTCATAGACGGCCTAATCCGACATCATTCAGTAGCTGGTATCGTGTATATATAGTGTTAGAGGCGACTTTACGTCAAAAGTGAAGAGAATGAAAGGCAAAAGACAGCTTATGGATATTATTCATTCCTCCAAAGAATTGGCAATACAAGAATTCTCATATTAACTCAATCTGTTTGATCGCTACGCTCTTGCCCTCCGTCAGTTCGCCATCCATTATCCCATGGACATAAGCCTCACCAACGACAACCCAACAACCATGTTCGGCCTCGCGTAGGATGAATGGGACATCAGCGCCCAAAGGTATCCACAACGAATCCCACTCACCAATCTCTTCGGGCCCGATTCCAATAAACCCTCTCGAAGTCCTGAACGGCCTCCTCCGTTTGAGCTTGTACCGCGCAATTTCTGCATACTGAATGGCCTCGCGACTCCTCGCCCCCCGAAGCAGATCCATATACCCAGCTTTCAAATCCTGCGGCGCGCGTATGGTCTCATAATTATGGACAAACGCGCGATCCGCGATCGGCGTCCTCCACAGCGCCTCGACAACTTCCTCCGGCGAGTCGTAGATGTCGTTGGCACCGGGCAAGACCACGCTCAGTCCTTCCAGCCACGCGGCGAGATAGTCAAAGCTCTCGCCGTCCCTGTAGCTGACTTCCTCCGTTGGGTACCCGTCGCCGAGGCGATCGACGCTGTCGACGCGGATGGCCCAGAGCTTCAGCATGCCGTGCGCGTCGAACGACGAGTCATCAATGCCCTGCTGCAGGCTTCCCGACGCTCTGTATGCGCGGCCGGCGCCGCCGCCTCGCACGTTGAGATGCGAGTAGACGGTCAGGGCCTTGGGCAGGTGCGGCGACGCCCAGTTGGGCACCCAGGATGGCGCACTCTTGATGTAGTCTGCATTATCGTCGTCGCTATACCATGACGAAGCGGTGATGTTGCAGTGCGACAACGCTTCGAGCCCGTAGTGCTTCAGGCACGCCTTGGCCAGGTTTATGCGCAGATCCCGCCACGACTTCTCGTAGTCGGCGCGTATCTTCAGCTGCTGAACATCGCTGGCCAGGCCGAGCAGGGCGAAGCAGTAGTCGCGGTGGTCTGACGCCACCAAGCGGGAGTTGTCCGCGTTTTCTCCCAGGAAATACAGGAACTGTCGGAGAGGGGTATCGCTGCTGGCGAGCACCCAGCTGAAGGCGGCGGACGCGACGTTCTGCAGCTTCGCATCGAGGAAGGCGGCGGTAGCCATGTTGGCGGTGGTCACGACACGGGGCGAGATGACGGCGGCGTTGAGGTAGTCGCGCAGGCCACACAGCATCCAGAAGGCCGTGTAGAAGCGGCGCCAGTGGATGCGCGCATCGCCGCACAGCAACTCGGCGTCTTTGGCCAACGCGACCTCCTGCAGCACCCAGACGCGGCGGAACCAGTCGCGCGTGAACAGCGCCGCAACCGCGTCCAGTGCCCGGCACTCGTTCGTTCGCAGCAGCGCGAGCACCTCGTCCAGCGCCGCCTGGATGCGGTGCGCCGACGTCTCCGGCCGCGGCGCCTCCTGGAACTGGAACAGCGGCCACGAGCGCACCCAGTGATTGGTACGCGACGTCTGTGCGATCGAGTAGACCGTCTCGAGCGTCGCGATGGCGGCGTCGCTGTCGGGTGTGCTGGGCCCCAGCCAGATGACGACCCGCGACGCCCGCCGGTAGATCTGGTCCATCTGGCACACCTGCTGCGTCCTTTCCGTCGTATCGTGCTGGTTGATGCACACGGCGTCTACCCACAGCCAGGTCGGGCTGTTCCGTCGCTGCCGCAGCTCCTCGGCTAGCTGCCGCAATGCCGCCTCCAGGTTGACCGTGACGTGGAAGATTTTGCCATCAATTAGGATGGGACGCGTGCTGCTTGGGTCGCCCCAGACATATGATAGGGCGCAGTAGTCCGGCTCGTCTTCGAGACTGGCAGTTCGCAGCGTGCAATTGATGATTGGGAGGTAGCCGGCTCCGTCGGTGGACTTGGGGACGGGTTGCAGCTTGATCAGACGGATCTCGTTATGTCGCGGGTCCAGGGTCGAGTAGCGGAAGCCATCTTCTGCGTTCATCGTTCTGCTGTGACGGCGTCCGGTGAGCGATGGTAACTCACGGCGGAGAAGTACGAGTCGGGCGAGACAAGTGTTCTGACTGGCGGGTGGAGTCGGGGCATGGCTCTTGTAAACCCTTTTATCTAGACGCTGGCACAGGCTGCCGATGAGCCGTGGACTGACCGTTAATTGAGGGTTGGTCTTCGTGAGTAGTCATGACGAACTATCGAGCCAGGCTGGAGTAAAGCCGACAACCACTGTGCTGTTGCACAGCAGTCGCGTCTCGCGCGTTCCTAGCCCGTGCCGCACAGACGCCACTGCCGTTTCCGCCACGGAAAAACCCAACGCCAAGCAGCCCGACCGAGGCGGGGTCATCGTGCCATCCATTGCGACGAGCGACGAAGGCCCAAGCTCCTCCCTCTTGCTGCTTTCTCGGAAACCCGAACGCGGCCGACGATCCGAGGGTACGTAGCTCGCCGTTTGCTGACACACGACATCACCCGGTTCGCTGTGCCAGCACGCAAGCTCGCCCTACTCCGCTCCGCCTTTCCTTCCCACCCAGCCTCTCCAGAGACACGCCACACGCTTTCTCTCCACCCAATTCCTCCCAATCGTCAATTCCTCGAGCCTTCAACCATCCAATTCGCCCCGGATCGAACCTGAATTGGCTCGAAACCAACCACGACGAACAATGGCAATCCTCAAATCCCTGCTCACCACCACCGCGGCCGGCGCCGCCGCCTTCGGCGCCGGCTGGAAGCTCTACACGCGCGACACGCACTTCGTCCCGTTCTCGCCCTCGTCGCCGGCGTGGGCGACGTGGGCGCCGCTGCTCAAGCAGCGCAACCCGTCGGACAACCCGCCCGTGTGCGTCGACCACGCGGTGCGGCGCGTGCCGCTGAGCGAGCTCAAGACGGACGACCTGGACACGCTGACGCGCGACTTTTGCGCGGGCGTGTGGTCCGGGCTGGGCTTCGCGTACCAGCGCCGCTTCCTCGAGAAGAAGTACCGCGCGCTCGACGGCCGCCAGGAGCATCTGTGGGACCGCGAGGAGCTGGCCACGAGCGACTACAAGCTCGGCACCAAGATTGCGGATCATTTCGAGGTCGTGGAGCGCGCCCCGGGGAAGGTGAGTGAGAAAGGAGAGAGAGAGAGGGAGAGAGGGTTTCCCCCTGTTTGCTTGCGAGCCAACGCTCGCGTGTTGTGTGATTTCGCGGGGTTTTCATGCGATGTGAGGGCTGATTTCGTTTTCTCCTACTAGGTGGCCGTCCGCTGCGGCGACTCCCCGTTGAATGCCGGACCCCGGCCGTCGGACGGCATCTTCTCGATGGAGGTGAACAAGGACGACAAGTTTGCGACGTTCCACATGAAGAGCTTCTTCTTCAACTCGACGCCCGAGGGCAAGGTCAAGGGAAACCTGCCCTGGTGGTTTGAAATCTTGCACCGCGAGTATGCCAAGCTCTGGATGGAGACCAGCGTGAGGAAGCTGCTGAAGTGAATGTCTTGGGAGAAAGCTTGCGCTCAAGGGATAGAGTCGGTTTGTTTTTCGTTCAGGTGCAAGTGTAAAAGTCAATTGAGCCTGGAGAGCGTCAAGACGACGCTCCTCTTTTCGTAAGATATCCAGCATGAGAATAGTTCATCGCTTGCTGTTCTCGAATGGGAAAAATGTTTCCGGTGGAAGTGGACATTTACCGCAATCAGAAGAGCTGCATTCCTGTGGGACCGGTTCGCTGAGTACTACAATAGCAGGTACAATCGCAGACGGGCAGTTGATTGAACAGTAAAAGCATGACTAGGTACGGTACAGAAACATCCGATAAAAGGTATCTTCTCCCTCTAAAACATTCTTAACTAGGTGGACCGCAGGAGGCCGATGATGTAACGCTATATATATATATACGTACTGACTATTATTTCGTAACCTTCGTCCGTGAGCTTTCTACACTGGGGCTTATCATCGTCACAAAAGCCTCTACTTCCTCTTGGAACCAAGACTTCGGTAGATTGATTCCGATCAGGGCACCCGTAGAACCCCTCCATATCCACACTCCCTCTCCAACACCCGGCAGGATCGATCGTAGATAGGCCCGCTTCCCCCGACCTCACTTGTTTAAAACGGTATACCCGCCGAAGACCTCCATCCCCAGGCCAAACTCGGCGAGCATATCATCCCACATGTCCCAATCCATCGGACTCGCATCCAGGCCATTCGGCAGCGACGCGCCCCACTCTTCCGCCGCCCCGTCGTCCTGCGCCGATCCCGCCCCGCCGTTCTGCGCTCCCGACGCGCGCTCTCCGCCGAAGCCGGTCAGGGTCGACAACGATTGCTGCTGCTGGTGTTGCGGCATCGACGACGACGACGACGACGGCTCGGGCGGCGAGCGCGAGCGGGCGTCGCGCAGGGTCGACACGAGCACCTCGAGGGCGCGGTAGTCGTGCAGGGCGGGCTGGGGGGCGGCCTGGCGGACGGCGTCGGCGACGTGGGCGGCCCAGGCCTTGGCGGCGAGGCTGGCGACGGCGAGGTGCAGCGGGCTGCGGCGGATGTCGAGGATGTCCGAGTGGTTCTCGAGCACCTTGTTGACGTGGAACCAGGCCTTGGCGACGTCCGGGTCGTGGGGCGCGGTGCGCGCGCGCAGCTCCGACACGAGGTAGATGAAGCCCTCCCACTGGAAGAAGGCGTCCATGTGCCACATGAAGCGCTGCAGGCTGGGGTCGCCGTGCACGAGGTTGTCGAGCTCGACCATCTTGAGCGTCGTGCGGAAGAGGAAGTCCTTTTCGGACTGCGGCAGGCTCATGCCCTTGTCCGAGTAGCGCCGCGGGTGGTGCGCGATCAGGCGCATCACGCAGAGGGCGCAGCGCGCGACGATGGCCGAGAGGTAGTGCAGCGGCACCGACGGGTCGCAGTGCTTGAGGAAGCGCTCCTCGAGGTGCTTCTCGAGCGCCTCGATCTTGCGGTCCTTCTCCAGCAGCGTGACGTCGTTGCTGGTCAGGCTGGTGATGCCGTCCTCCTCGCCGTACGGCCGCAGGTCGAAGTACGGCCCCGCCCGCGCCTTCTTGCAGAACTTGCCAAAGTTGTAGCGCATGTTGCAGAAGAACATCTCGGTCGGGCCCGTGTGCTCGACGGGGAGCTGCTTCATGTCCGGGTCCAGGTCGCTGTCGTTGCAGTTCAAGGGAAGCTCGACGTCCCAATGCTTGGCCGACACGGAGGCGGTGCCGCCTGCGAGCTCCGCGGCCCGCATGTCGAGCGGCATGAGCTGCCACCAAACCCGGCGGCGAATCTCGATGTCGAAGAGCGGAAGACCCATCTTGCTCCCGTCTTGATGGAGTCCGATCCTTTGGCCCATGCGAACAGCTACCGCCGACAGGGACCAAAGTGTTTGGATGTCGAAGTAGGGGCGCATGGCTAGCTGCAACGAAACTCAGCACTGATGTGTTTGAAACCACCACTCTCTTTGCGTCTAGCTGCTCGAGGAGATGGTATACTTCTCCATGCATTTCACATACACGGACAGGTGGTGGGAGGTAAAATGTTAGAGTGGGGCCAGTTGCTTACCAGGTACAGGATGTAAGCCTGCAGGACGACGAGCTGGGATGAGCGCAGGAACTCCGCCCGATGCAAGGCCAACTTTGTCCCATGCTGAAACTTTGGGAGCAGTTCAGCTTTGCTCTCACCGAAAGTTGACCGGCATTCCTCCGGGCTCAACGAGACGACGGCGAAGGTGTAGATTGCAAACATCAAAGCCTCGATACCTGGGTCGACGGCGTCCAGGTTGGTGGTGGCCTTGAGAATCTGACGCTGGACGGTGGGCGCGTGCAGAAGCTTTATCAGCGGATTGACATTGTCGAGGAAGGCCTGCCAGAGAAGGAAGATGTGCGGCGGCTGGGGATGGAGGAGGCGAAGGCTGCCAGGAGGGTTCAGCATGAGTCCGAGGACAAGCTCACTGGCGACAAGGGCAGGAGCGTCGGCGGATGAGCTGGCAGTCGGAGTGGCAGTGGCAGCAGGAAGCCGTAACATGTCGCCTGGACTCTTGAACTCTTCGGAAATGCCCTTCCAGAGGCTGTTTTCTAGGTACCTGGAGCTGCCTTTCTCGAAGATGAGGCGGCCGTTTTCCTCGGACGGGGGAGGCGCAACAGCCGAGGGCCGGGCTGGAAGGGCCTCATGGGACGATGCAGAGGGAGTGTTGTGATATGATGCTGGCCGAGGGGCGTTCAAGGGGGTGAAAGCCGAGGCGGGTGCTGGCACAGCGGAGGCGGGCCTCTCGGCAGACGCAGAGTCGGATCTTGCATCGACCCGCGCGCCAAAACTGTTGAGGATGGATTCATAGCGATCCAGCTTCGCGTGGAGGTCCTCGTCACTGAGCTTCCTCTTGCGGCGCGGGGCAGGGTCGCGGAACTCGCACTGGGCGCGGTAGCGCTTGCATGAGGAGCACGGCTCCAGGCGGTCACACTTGACCTTGCGGCGCTGGCAGCTGATGCATGCGTTGGGCTTCAAGGGCTGGCCGCAGTCAGAGGAAGTCGGGGTAGGCACCTGGGGCTCGACGGGCCGCACGGGGGCGGGAGACTGGCCTGAGGGCGCAGCCTGCAGCGCGGGCTTCGGGTCGGCAGGCTGCCGCGGAGCGTCCATTGCGAGTCAGAGGGCAGAGACAAACGGAGACGGAGGCTGCAGACGGGCTCGCGGGCCGGCCTTTGGAGGAGCAAGTGCGCAAAGCGGGAGAGCTGAGTACTTGAGGCAGCGGTGGGCCCGAATCTCCGTTCGGGCTGTGTCCCACTCCGTTCGGGGCCGCCCCATCTGAGTCGCCAGTCAGCTGTTTAGTCGGCTGATTGGCCGGCCGGCTGCGATCTCGGCGCGTCGGCGTGTCGTTGCCCGAGCAGTTCGGGTCCCCTCCCCCGCCCACTGTCCCGCGTGTTCATCTGCGCGGGAGCACTAGCCCGCCTCCTTGCTGAAGTCGACAAGCCCAGACACGCCGCGCCGCCGTCACCCGCTACAAAATGCTTAGCAGCAGGCCCGCGCGGCACGCCTCTTTGTTCCTTCCTGCAGCACGGAGATGCAAGTCATCGGGTCGGCACAAGCTGGACGCGACGCTCCGGCAGCCACAAGGCAGCAACTTTTTGCAACAACAGACCTGACCTTGCGGCCTCCTTTACCGTCGGGAACGGACTATTAAGCTTGGCCTGCGCCCCTGCTGCTTCCCGCTGCTCAGCCGCCACGCTCTCCAGCAGCAAACACTTCAGCGTAACATGAGCGACCAAATGTCAGACGTCTCAACTCAACCCCCGCCAACAAGCGGCGACGCGGAAAAACACCCACAGGACAGATGCAGCGTCCAAGAGACGCCCAAAGATGTGGAAGCCCAGCCAGGACCCGAGTTCGCGTACCCGCCTGCGCGCATTGCTGTTCCCATCATCGTTACCGTATATCTCGGTCTGTTCGTCGTCGCTCTGGTAAGCTTCCATGTCAATCTGTCTTTATCTCAACCCTTTGTTCATCCCTTGATGCGGAACCCCGAGCTTAGCGAAAGGGCTAACCAACTTGCGCCTCCAGGACAGGACCATCATTGCAACCGCAATTCCCATCATCACCAATGAGTTCCACTCGCTGGGCGATGTCGGCTGGTACGGCTCTGCTTACATGCTGACTGGCTGCGCAACCCAGCTGCTGGTCGGACGCATTTACACCTTCTACAACCAAAAGGTCGTGTACTTGACTTCGCTTTTCCTCTTCGAGGCCGGCTCGGCCATCTGCGGTGCAGCTCCCAACTCGACCGTCTTCATCGTGGGCCGTGCCATTGCCGGCATGGGTTCCGGAGGCGTCTTCTCCGGCGGCATTCTTCTGACCATCCCACTCGTCCCACTCCGCAAACGTCCCATCATCCAGGGCCTCGCAGGAGCTCTCTTCGGCATCGCCAGCGTCGTCGGGCCCCTTCTCGGCGGCGCCTTCACCGACCACGCCACGTGGAGGTGGTGCTTCTACATCAACCTGCCCATCGGCGCCGTCGTCGCCGTCGTCGTCTTCCTCGTGCTCAAGCAGACGGCGCCGCCGACCAACGCCGCGCTGAGCGCCAAGGACAAGATCCTGCAGCTCGACCCGCTGGGCAACTTCTTCTTCGTGCCGGGCATGGTGTGCCTGCTGCTCGCGCTGCAGTGGGGCGGCTCGACCTACGCCTGGGGCAACGCGCGCATCATCGCACTCCTCGTGCTCGGCGCGCTGCTCATCGCCGCCTTCGTCGCCGTGCAGGCCGTCAACCGCAACGACACGGCCACGGTCGCGCCGCGCATCATCAAGCAGCGCACCGTCGCCGGCGCCTTCTGGTTCATCTTCTGCAACGCGGCCGCCATGATGGGCATCGTCTACTACATGCCCATCTGGTTCCAGGCCATCAAGGGCGTGTCGGCCGTGTCGTCGGGACTGATGCTGCTGCCCGTCGTGCTGTCGCTGGTCGTCGCCAGCATCCTGACGGGCATCTGCGTGTCGCGCACCGGCTACTACGCGCCCTTCCTGCTCGCGTCGAGCGTCGTCGCCGCCGCCGGCGCGGGGCTCATCACCACCTTCACCACCGCCACCGGCCGCCCCGCCTGGCTCGGCTACCAGGTGATCTTCGGCTTCGGCCTCGGCCTGGGCATGCAGCAGGCCAACATCGCCGTGCAGTGCGTGCTGCCGCGCAGGGACGTGCCCGTCGGCGTCACCCTCATGTTCTTCGGCCAGCAGCTCGGCGGCGCCGTCTTCGTCTCCGTCTGCCAGAACGTCTTCACCAACGAGCTGGTCCGCGGCGTGCGCGCCCTCGCCGCCAACGTCAGCCCCGCCCAGGTCGTCGGCGCCGGCGCCACCCAGCTGCGCAATGTGCTGAGCCACGACGCGCTCGGCGCTGTGCTGGAGGCGTACAACGGCGCCCTCGTCAAGGCCTTCACCGTCGCCTTGGCCATGACCTGCTTCAGCATCTTCGGCTCGAGCGTTATCGAGTGGAAGAGCGTGAAGAAGGTCAGGGACGAGGAGGCGGCGGCGATGCAGGAGAAGAGGCAGAAGGAGAAGGGGGCGGAGAAGGACGAGGAGAAGACTGTGGAATCCGAGGTGCAGACGAGGAATGAAGGCGAAGAGGCCGATATCGAGAAGAAGCAGGAGTCGGGCTGATGCTTCAGGCCCAGGCAGTGGTGCGGTACTCTCCCCTTTGGCGTTTTCTGTTATGGTATACCCAAAACCCTCAGCTCTGGATGAAATCTTCTCTCAAAACAGCAAAAATCATAGACCCCATAAAGGCAAATGAGCATCAAAAAATTAGATAGCGTAAAGCCAATTAATATCAAAACATTAGATAGCAGAAAATCAAAATAATCAAAAGAAAGTTTTATAAATTACACTTTTCATATTAGTTATCCAACAGTGGTATCGGATCGTGAACTGGGCCCTCCGCATCTCGGACGAACAGCTACAGCGGTGCTGTAAGGTAGTGAGCTTAGATTCTCTTTATACTTTACTGACAGATTCTTATAACTTCAAACTATCTGCTTCTTTTTCGCATGTATTTAGTGGATCTCAGACCCGGAGAAGGGATATGACAGCATTTGAAGAGGGTGTAGCTCTATTCAGACGATTTGGAGAAGCAACGAACCGAGATGCACCTAATGCTCCAAGACATATCACAGCGGATCTAAAAATAGTCAAGTTCAGAGGTAATACACTCTGCTTACGTAGGCTGCTGAGTCTTATGTCGAGATGCACAATTTAAGTCTTGAAATTCATGTCCACTTACGGACAACTGCTTAAATAATCATGTATGAAGACCCAGAAAGTCTACACCTACACCTGGACTCTTGCCTCAATTGCTTATGGAAAAAGACTGGTCAAAGTATTTTTTTTTTTTATTTATAAATTGTTCACCACTGCGATGCATAAATCTGATGTCTTCCTTGTTTTCCTCCAACCGTATCACATCCTCACAATCTCGCCTTCTCTTTGCTCTCCAGTTCCAGTACACAAGCTAAAGTCCCTTCAGAAACCTCATCCCCTTCCTCTCCCTCGAAGACCCACGTCGCCCTCCCTGCCCGAGCACTCCTCACCTCCAACTCCATCTTCATCTGCCGCACCACGCAGACCACATCTCCTTCTTTTACAATATCTCCGTCATCGACCAACACTTCAACAACTTTCCCGGCAAACGGGATACAAACGTGTGACGGGTCATCGGGCCTACCGCGTCTATGCTGCGACAATGCCGCGCTCGACGACGTGGTCGTTGCCGCCATGTGCATGACGTAGGGAGTCGATGACGACGACGACGATGGCGCACCGGTGTCGGCCGCAGTGCTCGAGAAGACGACCTCGGCGGACAAAGACGACGGGAAATCGTTCCGCAGCACACGCGTGAGCTCCAAATGATGCGTGGGTGCCGCCGTCGCCTTCTTCACCTTTGCCGCGCCTTCCGACGACGACGACGACGA
>LAEG01000865.1:0-10113 GCA_001455585.1 Diplodia scrobiculata | reverse complement strand
GGGGAGGGGGCGGCGGACTCGGGCAAGGTGACGGGAGTCGTAGGGCGGAAGGGAGCGGCGACGGTCGAGGTCAGTGCGAGGAAGGGGGGCGGGCTCCGGGTCGAGGTGGATCTGGATGCCGGGTGGGAGGAGTTGATCGGGGACGAGGGCGATCGGGGCGGCGGCGGGCCCAAGGTGTGGTTGAGGGATGGGGAGCTGGATTGGGGGAGGTGGAGGTGGTGGTGAACATCGATGATGAGGATCAACCACCCTGTTTTTTTTTTTCTTTCTTGTTTGTATATACTTGATTGTAGATTGGTGTCTGTAAATACGTTGTGTGTGTTTTTTTTTTCGGGATTGATCTGTTCGAGCATGCTTGTTTGATGCGACGTCGGTCCGCTTTCGGATACTTAACTTCGGTAAGCTGATAGATCCACGGCTGCCCTACGAGCTTTCCGCGTCGGACATAAGTGACAAAAGTTTATTTTCCACAATCAGCGCTTCTTCCACCCACTTTCGAAGTTATGCCGGCCCGCTGCTGGCTTGTTTGAGCAACATCTGGAAGGCGTACCACATTTACTGTGGCGACCTGCAGTATGCAATACTCTAGCTGCATCAAGAGCATGCAAAAATCGTACGCAAGGGGAAAAGGTTGGGTGGATGGCGAAGGTGCTGATACCATTTGGGGCTGGGCATCGCGCGTGTATTGGGCGGAATCTGGCGAGCGTGGAGATTGATAAGGTGGTGGTGTCGTTGGTGGCGAGGTATTGAATCGAGTTGGTGGGGGAGGAGATGAAGGCTGGGGTTGGGGGCAGCATGATGCCGCCGATGACGAGTCTTGGGATAGCGGACTTGTGAGGTTTCGGAGGAGGGAGTTGGGTTGAATCTCTGATGAAAATCAGTTCAGAGGAACGGGAATTCGGTGATTCCACAACACTTCATGATGAAGCGGTTGCAGGTGGAGAAGGTCCAAAGCTTAGTCTATCTTCATGAATTCGTCAGAGCATATATCAACGTACAAATATGCACGAGCTCCACTCCTAGCCCCCTCTACGAGGCGTCGTTCTGGCTCAACCCCCGCAGCAGTGTCTCGTACTGCTCAGCCGCGACCTCCATGCAGTCGTGGCCGTAAATTTTCTTCTGCACGTCCGCATCCGCCCACTTGTCCGGCACCGCCCCGCCCTTCTTCTCCTTCAACGCGGCAAACTGCTTGTCGCGCTCCTCCTTGGCCGCGCCCTCGCCCAGATGCAGCGCGCGGCCCGACGCGGCGGCCAGCTCGACCAGAGTCTCGGCGCGCTCCTTGCGCAGCTCCTGATACACGCGCAACGTCTTGTTGACCGTCTCGGGGGTCTGGTCGGGCATGCGGGCCAGCACCTCGGCCAGCACGGCGGCGTCCTCGACGGCCTGGGCGGCGCCCTGGGCCAGGTGCGGCAGGGTGGGGTGGCAGGCGTCGCCGACGAGGCCGACCTGGCCGTGGACCCACGTGGGGATCGGGGCGTGCACGCGCAGCTTCCACTCGCACACCTCGCCCTCGGGCACGAGGTTCAGCATGCGCAGGATCATGGGGCAGAAGTCGCCGAAGACGCGCAGCATCTCGTCCTTGGAGCCCTTGGTGGTGTAGGTGATGGAGGGCGCGTCGGCGAAGTTCTTGTCCGGCTGCACGGTCGAGAGGTTGTAGATGTTCTTGCTGGACACGGGGTAGGCGATGATGTGGCGCTTCTCGCCGATCCAGCGCGTGACGGCCTCGGTGTCGAGCAGCTGCAGCAGCTCCGGATCGTGCTTCATGTCGTCGCGCTTCAGCATGATGCGGTAGGCGGCCTGGCCCGTGTCGATGATGGACGCGTCGATGGCGAGCTCGCGCAGCATCTGGTCGCGGATCACGCTCTTGAGGCCGTCGCTCGCGAGCACCACGTCGGCCTCGATCTCGAAGGGCGCGCCCTCGCGCGGCTGGGCCTGCAGCCGCGGCCGCGGCCCCCACGACAGCACCTCCTTGACGACGGTGCTGAAGTGGAAGGTGATGGCGTCGCTCTCGCGCTTGCAGCCCTCGTACAGGCCGCCGGCCAGCGAGGCGCGGTGGCCGACCATGTGCGGGTAGCCGTACGTCTGGCGGATGTAGTTGAGGTCGACGTGGGCCAGCTCGCCGTCGGTCGCGCCCTGGCGGATGCTGGTCTCCTTCAGGTCCACGGCCTCGGCCTCGATGTCCGCCCACACGCCCAGCCGGTCGAGGATGCGCGCCAGGTTGGGCGCCAGCTGGATGCCGGCTCCGACGAAGCCCAGGTTCGATGCGATCTCGTAGACGTCGATGTGCTTGAAGCCCTTGCGTGCGAGCGAAAGGGCACAGGCCAGGCCGCCCATGCCTGCAGGAGCGAATTGCCCGTCAGTAAGAGCACGCGGGAGCTCGCCATGTCGAGGGAGACGCACCTGAGCCGACGATGGCTACGCGCAGGTCCTTGTTAGCGTCCATAGTGGTTCAACAGAGGGCGTTGGGGGATCAATGGCGTCCATTGGGGGGCGGGCAGCGGACCAGATATAGCAGTGAAGGCATTGTGCTGCGATGGCGGAGCTGGTTCACGGCAAGCTGGGTCGGATGAGCTCTATTGCAGGGTGGGCGTGGGGTAGCGTTGGCGTGGCCCCGCCCCCGCCAGAAAATGCGTCATTCGCAGCAGTTCGAAACGGGAGCAGCCGGTCTCGGCCAGCTCAAACGTCTCCCAGGGCTCGTCGAATCGCGTCCGGCGCTGGCTTCTGGCTGGTCAGTTGCCGCCGGCCTATCCGCTGCGTCCAAAAGCAAGCCGCGTGGCTACGATTCGCCAGCCGGACACAGGGAGAAGCCCCGCAAAGAGATGGTTGGGAGGGCGTCGGAGAGCTTGCGCGGCAGTACAGACTGACTCGGAGATAGCCTGCCTCTTTCTTACCCCCGAGCCTCACCAACGTCCGGCCCGAGCTGCCTGCTACAGCTGGGGAAGAATCCTCTGCCGCCGCGCGCTTCGCCTGCTATGCTTGCGGTTGCGACTTAGACTGACTGCGCGGAGAATATCGAGAACTCGGATCCGCCGCGAGCCTTCAGTGCTCTGGAGCCCATGACCTTCGGTTCCCTCCGCCTGAAACGCCCCACATGGTGTGTTTGATCACCATGCCATGGATAGAGAATCGCAAACCTGAAGAAGAGGGCATCGCCGTATCAATACCTTGCTCTCGCTAGCCATCCACCCAAGCGGAGCGGTCAACAACTCTTCAACAGTTCTGATCGCCGGGTAAGTACCTTGCTTCGGGCCGGTACCGCTTGCAAGCCGCCTCGACCAGATCGCAAACCGCATCGCCTGCATCCCTTGCAAATGCCCAGCCGGTGTCAGAGGAGACATGGCAGTGCAGATTCCATCTGTGTGAGTCGAGATATGTTTCATTTTCTCCTGGAGACCCACCCACTCCGCCATGCCGAGTATCGGAGGATTGCTCATTTGCTGAACAAGAGAGGATCGGCTTTGGGGCGAAGCTTGGATAGCGTGACGGCCTTCTTCGCAAGCAGGTAAAGAGTTGCAGTTGGGCGTTGATTTTCAGCATGGCAGCAGAAGAATCTGCTGCGAAACCGGCCGATGTTGAAAGAGCATCTTTTGATCGATGAAAATGCGGCATTCGGATGGTAACAGTGCAGCTGTACACTTCCGTTACCCCAGGTATTTCAATGGTTCACCAAGGTCACTCTGATCGACCCCGATCTTCAGGAGCCACCTCTGAGAAGCTCTGTATATTATTGGCCGTAGCGACATGGCTCGAACTACAACCGCACATGTTGCCCTGATGCTGTCGTCGTCGTCGTCGTCGGTGGTTATCAAAGACATTCGTATTGAGAAAAGATGTTCTATCGACCGATCCATCTTGCGGACGCCACGTTGGCTAATGGAGACGCTCCGGGCCTCATGCTAGAATATCTCAATTTCTATTGATAACTCGTGCACCTGAAGTCCAGCGCCCCCGGTCTGAAGCTCGCCTTTCGGCCAACAAGTCAAGGCAGAAATCCCATAGTTCCTTTTGCCTCGTCGCCACCAGCGAGATGAACTTAGAGGTCTGCCCGTCGGATCTGATGAGGCTCAAAAACCTCATTGCGATAGATGAACTGTCGTTCGGCACACAAGCCGTGCTTTCCCAAACCTGCCTCGTGGTGTGGACTCTTCCATTATTTTCTGATGGGTGAGTTCCAATGGTGCCTTTAGTCGGTGGTAGTTGTGGACTACCAGCATTTTGGCGAGCAGGCCAGCACCTCATCCGCTTCCTCGTACGAGAAAGGCCGCGTTCGTTCGATCGTTTGATCCTTGCTAATGACGATGGGATTTTCTTTAGTAAAATCTCTTGGTGGAAGGCATTCTCCACAGGAGCGAAGGAACACATCACGGTCGTAAATCCGTCCAGCCGGAAAAGTTACCCGTGCCCCTCATCTTCTATTCCTTCGTCTCATCGTTGGAGATCCACTGATAAAGCGTGGCTGGTTTTCCAGCGCATTGGCAAGGTTATCGTTTCAGATATCTTGAGTGAGGGCTTAAAGCCAGTTGGTAAGGATGGTGGATTTGATGATGTGACAGGCTCGCAAATGGTTCCATTCGGGCCCTTTCAGACGCGCTGTGCATTTGCCGAGGCGGGCTTCTGGTGTCAAATATCGTATGGTCCGTCGATGGGATATAGGCCGGATTGGAGGTTGCCGCCGCATTAGGGAGAAATGGCGGCGTATTTACTGCTGTACAGATGACCCACTAAGGCGGTTACTGATTAAAGTTCGTCAAGTGATTCCGTTGCGGGCAGCCGATAAGCCTGGTCAAACTCTCATCCTCAAGGTCGAGTATGTGGAAGGATCCAGACAAATCATGCTTGATAATGAGCTTCGTGACGTCCGTTTAGGTATGGCTCATCGTTGGAAGAGTGGGAACATTCTTTCCCGTCCAGCCCTAAAAGGGGGAGTGCATTTTCTTTTAACAAACGAAAGCCATCAGGGTATATCCCGGCATTGCAAAGTACACACACAAAAAAAAAAAGAAATAGACACTATAAGATTCGTTGTACGTCCCTCGGCGAGCGAGCCGACTGGATTTCGTTAGCGCGGTCGGCCGCATCGAACGTGTGGACGGTGACCTGGACGCTGCGCTTGATGCGCGTGTTCTGCAGGTTTTCCTGGCTGCCAAAGCTCTGCCAGCCGGACTCGGAGCTGACCGACTCGTGGCTGTTGCGCCGGTCGCGGCCGCCGATGCCGAAGTGCGGCTTGGTCGGGCTGGTCGGGCTCGAGCGCGCCTCGATGTTGGTGCGCGTCACGGACGTCTCGCCGCGCAGGTCGTCCAGATTCACGTCCGGATCGTAGCGCGCGGTGGTGGTATGCGTCCTGGTGCCCGACTTGAAGATGCCCGTCTTCTCGAACACGACGCGGATGAGCGGGCGCAGCGTGGCCATGGAGCCGGCGATGATGCCGACGCCCGGCTCCACCCAGGACCAGATGATGATACCATTGAGGTTGTAGAGGTAGTCGTCTGATTTGGACAGGTCGTTGATGGTGCGGATACGGATGAGGGTGGTTATGGCGGCGCTGGAGGGCTGCAGTTAGTGCGAGTTCGGGGGGCGCGGTAGACATCGTGGGAGCATACAAGGATCCCAAGGACATGATCAGGTAGATGAGGACCCTCTTCTTCCACCCCAAGTTTGAGTGTCGAAGCATGAAGAAGGGGATACCGGCCAGGATGAAATCGACGCTAGCGCTGATGGCGGCGTGAAGATAGCCGGTCCAAACGCCACCGGCCCTGTGGCCACACGTCCCCTCCAGGCTGTCGTTCCAGTACTTGGCGGGCGGATCACACTGGAGTAGCGAGCCTACAACCATGAAGATACCATAGCCGCTCGACACGGACAGCGCGCTCCAGATGACATATTTCTGAACGGGGTTGACGATGACACGGAGCAAGAAGACGCCGACTGCGATCTTGACCAGCATCGTGGTGAAGGCATAAAGGGCTCCACACGCGTAGAAGAACTGTGCCGCACCAATCAGTCATGGCCGGGGTCTGCGTCCCCAACGTGCTTACCTTTAACGCCAATACGATGTCCTCGAGGGTGAGTGAGGCCATGTGGTGCCCCATCCCGGCCTTCGCGCCCAGCAACAGGCATATGCCCCAGATGGTGTATATGATCTGCTGGCGTCAGTGATATAGGCCGGTCCTGGTGGTTAGGAGAGTGGCTCACCTGGCAGCAGAGCATCAGCCAGTCGTCAACGCCGAAAGCCTTGACGATGAACAGGCGCACACCACATCGCAGGCAGACAACAAACCACGATATCACAAGGAACGTGATTGCGACATTCGAGATCTTGTCGCCCATTTGCGGAGTGTCGTCGGAAACGACGGGAGAGAAGGGACTGGGGGCATATCCGGCCTGAGCAGGAGGTGATCAGCAGTAGGAATAAGTACAGAGGTTGCGGCTGCATGAGGGTCGGTCATTGCGATCGAAGCCCGTCCGGTTCTGCATCTGCCGCTCGGCTATCTGAATCCACATTCAGACCGATCTGTCGAGCAGGGACCACCCGTTGGTGCTTGAAGATTCCACTACTGGCCGGTACCCGCCGCCGTCCATGTTACGCGCCAGCTTCATGAGACATTTGGGCCCAACAACGGACCGACGCGCTTTTAGGATGCTGGCAGTAGCGCGCGGAAACGGCGACGAGCCGCGCGCCTGGGATTCCACGCGTCCAGGGAACAAACCTCCGCTCACTGCCAAGTCCTGAAGTTATGCCCGAGCGGACAGTGGGAGCTGCCATGACACGCCCACAGAAGGGATCCATTTCTGGCGTCGGCTGGCGCGGCTATGGTCGGCAGTTGCTAGGGGCGAGCTCCGCTTCGTGAACATGGCGTGATGCTGTAAACGTGGTGCAGGGTTGGATCGGCCGTACACCATTTCCGGTGAACGGTTCTCTCAATATTTCGTCTGCTGTGCAAAAGCCATGAGCTTATCGACCGTGGCAACCGTGAAGCTGGGAAGAGTCGCACGAGGCTCGCGGAAACCGGTTCAGCCCGCGGTGTGCGTGGCACAAGTGGGGTCCTCGCGGCGTCGGGAACTGTCTTCTCCAGGGTCACGACGGCCCCGCTTGTTCGCAACGGTGTCTGGGGAGAAGTCGCGCTTCTTCCGATCTGCGCTTAGCAGCAGCGGCTGTTGAAGGTCAACCAAGGGCCGCATGGGGCACCGATTTGCCCTGGGCATATCCGTTCTTCAGGGGCAACTTGTCAAACGGCAACGATCAAACATGGTCAATATCGAGAGATTGTTGCCTGGAGAGAGGTTGGGCCGTGGTGAGTGGGGCCTCGATCTGAAAGTGTCTCGGGGGGATGGCGGGAGACGGCGTTAGTGGCGGAGCGGGGCGCGCAACGCAACCCCTTGGTGCTCGAGTAACAGGGACAGCGCTGCTTGTCATCGGCTCGAGGCTCGCCATGCTTCCTTCAGCCTGGGACTTGGCACAGCCATGGTAAAACAACGACTTCCTGTCGGCTTCGTTCGATGCCATGGACAATGGAGCATGATCTCCGACTGATCTCAGGACGCGGTCCACCAGGCACCGCCTTGTTGGGCGAGCGTTGTGACGGCCGTAGCGACCCGTGACGGGGAGTACTGTGTCTCGAACGAGTTCTAAATGCGATTCTCGCTTGCTCCTGTGGATCAGCCAATGACCCATTAAAGCACGAGTCGCGGAGGGACATCTTCACCTGTTCAGTCTGCGTGAAGATCCAGAACGCGCCTGCGCCACGGAGATACCACCGATCAGCTCCCGGCCCCCACAGCCACCGACGAACCCGATTCCCCGATACCAACCCTTTCCCTTTTCCGTACTTGCTTCCTATCTGATGGCATCCCTGTCTACCTCACCGCCTAACCGGGTGCAGCACCCGGTGTCGATGGAGCCTTCCGGATGGAACGACACATAGAACGCCGTGTAGCTACCCGAAGGAATGCTTCGCTCGAAAACTCCGCGGCCAAGAAATCGGAAAAGCCGATACGCGTCAGTCTCAGCTGAACGACACGAGACGAGCTACAGATCATGGCCCATAATAAACAGGAGGCAGCCATGACACAGCAACGGATATGCCAAATGGTCGTGAGAACGAAAATTACACCGACAAATTCGCCCTCCGGACGGATTGCTACTTCCGATCACTTCCCTTTACCTGCTAGCATGAACCTGACCACGTGCATTGTAAGAGGCGAGCAATATCGACGCAGCTTGACAGTTATGATTTTATCTACCTCTGCTCTAGAGTTATTAATCGTCTGCATCTTGGAAGTTTCGCACACAGCCATGAGGCTTAGGGCGCTCTTCACCCCCTGAACATACTCCAAGCATCTTGGATCACTCTATATGACGTGTTCAAACCTTCCCAGCAGTCATGTCGAAAGCCGCGAGTTCGCCCAGCCTCGCTATCAGACTTTCTCCTGCTTTGTTCGTGCTGAAGAAAACGCCAACAAACACTCAAACCTCTCCTGGAAGAAAACACGACGGTGAGGGGGAACGCGTTCAGACAAGCGAAGAGAAACCTCATCGTAGCGCCACCGGCAGTACTGGAGAATTGCGTGCTACGTATTCGTCTACCAGTAAACGATCCACCGATAATCACTCGCAGCGGCCAGGATCGGGAATATCAGCCGAGAGTACTGCCACGCCTCCGCTTACTGTTTCAGTACAAACTGAGTGGGGTTTAGTGATGGATGCTGACCACAAGCCAAGGCCGGTTTGCAGGTTTCCGAAGCGTCAGTTCATGGTTCCCTCAATGCAGTCCCTTCTTCTCGTCTCCTAAAACAACGCAGCCCTTTGCGAATTTAGTTCCTCGTCTACGTCCTAGCTTTGGCTCTCTAAATCGATCGCCTACTCGACGTGGATGCAAAGAAAGATTGGCTGCTTATTGGTGTCGACAGTTTCTGGAACCTGGCGATCATCAACGTGAGACGGAGATAGGGCTCCCAGTCAATTTGAGAAATGAGTAGTTTCAAATAGTTTCGCAATTCAAACCGTGAAGTCATTCTACCTATTCAATGTGAGGGCCGAATTATTAAACCAATTTTACCCCCTAGCGTAGCTAATTGATTTAATTAATCTAGCCTTAAAACACGCCTCTAGAATAATAGGCGGCATTATCAGGCGACGAAGATTTCATTTCCGGCGCTAAAGTACGTCGGACTAGTTACTTCTATAAATACGTGTGATAGTGAGGATCGTAAGATAATTTTATATAGTATTCTCTGGCCCCAGCGCTGCCATCATCTCCCCGCACGACGCCAATGGCCGCGACGCGTACTGCGCGAAATACGGCAGCAATGCGACGATGTCCTACCAATCGGCGGAGGCAAAAGTGGGAAGGCGGTGGAGCGAGTTGGCAGGGGGGTATATGATTGCAATGTTTAATGATGTGCAGAATAAGCCGATGGTTTATGGGGCGGGAACAGCTGTGTTGGTAGGTAGTGTCGGGAAAAGACTTAACTTAAGATAGAGCTCCATCTAGATGTATTTACGACGGACTTGAAATCGGCATGCAAAGTGCGAATGGAAATGTGAGCGTCGCTGTCAGCGAGGCCAAGTCAATTCCTGCTGCTCAGGACCAGGGCTCGCGGCAAGCGGCAAGCGGATTGCAATCTATCAAGCAATCCGATTGCAAGCGGCCTCAGATACCCCGATTGATAGGGGTTTCAATCTCAAGCGCTTGAGCTTGTAATCGGGCTTTAGATGACCGATTACAAGCAGGCCGCTTGCGCTTAGATTGATTGATAGATTGACAAGCGCTTGTCAAGCATCCCTTCGTGTACCCGTGTTCACCACCTCCGGAGTGTGGCTTTGTTGTGGCAGAGTCGTGTGATTTGATTGGCGAGATTACACGCTCCGTTGTGAGAGGAGCGAGTGTTCTACCTAATTCCACCCCAAATCCGGAATAGCGGGGCGGAGATAAGAAATTGGTACGGAATGGGATTTATACGTCATACCTCTATTTAGACTATTAAATCCTCTTATAGTAAGAGCTAAACCTTTTAAAGTAGAAGAATAACGTATAAATGCTTGACAAGCGCTTGTCAATCTATCAATCAATCCAAGCGCAATAATCTTGGCTGATTGATTGATTAACTCAAAGA
>LAEG01000863.1:0-24943 GCA_001455585.1 Diplodia scrobiculata | reverse complement strand
GGGAAGTGGGAGGCAGGGGCCGGGGAAACCCAGTCGCCTGTTCTATCGAAGATTCAATATTCCTGACCTCACTATTACGCCTCGCCAATCGTCCTCGCTTCCGGATGAAGGCAGTGAGAGGAGAGGATTGCACACATGATCCGGTGAGCAATAACAACAGCGAGCTACTGACTGGGTGCGGGTAGATCTGGAGCGGAAACGCGCAAAAGGTGGCTGGGCACCTTCTATGTTGGAAAGATTGCTGTGGAGGCGTCAAAGACATGGCGGCGGCGAGGAAGCAAAGGCCCGGCACACGGCTCCCTTTGACCCCACAATTTTGATTTGTTCACTGCTCTTTGCTCGCGAGGGCATGTGCGAACAAGAGGGGCATGGAAGCCGCGTGGGCTGCTTTGGCTGACCCCGACACGACAGCACAGCAGCCAGTCAGCGCGGGCGGGTTGAAACGAGCGGAGGTAACTGATGCGTCGATGTTGGGTGGTGTCTTGTTTCTTTGTATAGCAGAGGCTCGATATTGGTCCGACGAACGGCTGTCGTACAACCGCTCGAGAGACTGTGTCACGGCCGCTCCGCTCCAAGCCCTCTTGTGCGCCCCTCTCAAGTCCCGCTCCACTCACGGCATGCCAGCAAGCAGCAGCCCGTCAGACGTGGTGCGCGTGTGCGCCCCACGGGCTTATGTGTGAACGGGAATGCCAGCCGCCCCCAGCCATACGCAAGGCGTCGCCGTGTTGCACGAGCGCGAAAGCGCCGTGTCTCTTTTTTCTCTTGCTCCTCATTTCCCCTTCATTCTCCTTGTGTTGAGCGCCTGGCGGGGCGGGCGAGTAGGGAGTGCGGTGGTTTTAGGCAATGCACCGCGAGAACGGCGGCGGATCGATGTGGAAATATCACGCGACCAATGCAGTCTCCACCTCCCGCCGCACTCCACCAGCGCCGGATGCATGTGGCGAGCACGCATTATGCTGGGCGGAAGAAGTCGACGGTTCGGCAGCCGGGCGGCGCATGGCGATGTTTGTGCGAGGGCCGTCGGCTGAGGCGCCCGTCCGCGCTCGTGGGCTCACGTCCCGGCGTGAAGGAGCCTCCGACGGGCTCTAGCAGAGATGAGGCAAGTGGCAGCCAGACGGGCTTCCCAGCCGATGCCTGCTCCCGTTGCCTTAGCCGCACATCGTTTTTCGAAAAGCGGGTAGCGAGCGGGAAGCAACCTTGCAAGAGGATAAGGCTGGCGGTGCGCAGAGGGGTGGGCGGCGGGGGTGCGAGTGTGTCAGGCGCTACTTGCTTGCTTGCTTGCATGCAGCTTGGCTTCGGCCTGCGGGGTGACGCCTGCGCCCGGGCAGAAGCCGGTGTGTCATGCGAGTGAGGTTTGGCACTCCTGTTACACGGCAGTAGTGTGCTTCCCCCGTCCACGAGCGGCCGGGCTGAAAGTTGAGGCGGCCGTTGGCGGCGGCGCCGCGGAGAGCTGCGCGCGCGGTAGGCTAGCAGTGCTCTGGCCGAAGAAAGACGCCGTGCTGAGTGAGTCGCAGCTAGCCTTGCGGCGTGCTTGTTGCGGGCCGCACCTCCTCCTGTCAGGGCTAGGACGTCCTGGTGATTCTCCAGCTCTACACTAGCAGCCCGGCCGCACCAACGCTCGCCGGCGCGCACACCACCAGCTCCCCAGCCCCAGCACTACACCAGCACCCGCGCCGTCGTGCGTGCCGCGCCCCGGGTACATAGCCTCCGCCCCAGCAGCGCGCAGGATTGCCGGCGCAGGCAAACGTGGGCGCTAGGGCGGCCGCGCCCGCTGCCGGCTGCCACATGGCTCTCCCCAGCTAGCACTCGCTCCGCCGTCAGCCCTACACCTAGCGAGAGCCGCGAGAACGGCGCGCGGAGCACACGGCTAGCTGGGATCAGGACCGGAAGATCGCCTGTCAGATCCTGCGCCATGCTCCCTGGTTCCTTGCGGCAATCCCGCCAGCCATGCCTCGAGTGATCTGCCGCTACGGCAAGCCAGCGCCGCCGAACCATCTCCAGGCCTTGCTCGATGATTGCGCTCTGCAGCTGAGGGGCCGGGGCCACGGGCCTGCTGCGCTCCCACTCCTCTCCGAAGCCATGTCGTTCCCAACCCGCCGGGTCCATTGGGGATGCCTTGGTCAGCAGAAGCCTAACGGTTCGAGGAAAGGCGCATGGAGACTCTGCCACCGCCAGACAGGCCTGCTGCGTGCCAGTGCGCCGCCTGCAGGCAGGCCGCCTTGCGAGCCAGGCCTTTCTGCAGAGGCGACGGTGTTGCTGGCCTTTCGGAAGTAGACCACCGAGTGCGGATTTACGGACCATCGGCGTTCCTCCACGCGCCGCCGCCGCGCGCGCGTGCGCACGTGATCTTTCGTCCCCGAAAAAATATTCGACTCGGCCGGGGTCGCATTGACGTCTGCGCAGCTGCCGGCCGCAACGCGGCATCCAACCATCCATCCCAACGTCCGCCTCTCTCCACAACCCTCCCCAATGCAGATGCTGAGCTGTCACGCCTGCCTCTGGCACTGTCTGCGCGCCGTCACTCACCGCGCACCACTCCCGCTCCCGAATGCCCTCATCCGCCGCGCCCAAACCCAGCGACCGCCGAACCGAGCACTAGCACTCGCGCTGCAGCGCCGCCGTGACTACGCAACCGCTGCGGACGGCCAACCCGACGCCCTTGACGAGCACCCAGAGAAGGCAGGTGCTGCCAAAGCATACCAGCGGAGGGATTCCCGCAGCAGCCCCTTCAGGGAGCGACAGAAAGATCTATACCATGAGTCGAAGTTTCGGCAGGACATACGTGACGACATGAGGAAAAGCATAGTTGATCCGGGTCACTATGAGCTGTCTCCTACCGTGAAAAGGAGGCTGAAGATGGAGCTCGAATGGACGGGTGGGGATCCGCTCAGGCTTGCCGACACTGTCCAGAAAAGGCTGTCGAAGGGCGATGTCCAGCCGGTCTTGGACTTGGTGCGCTTCGCAAGCAACTCAATGGATTGTGTTGTGAGCTGGAACCACATCATAGACCATTTCATGAACCTTGGTCGCCCTAACCAGGCACTTAAGATTTACAACGAGGTGCGACTGGCCTTCCTCAATCTAAGCCACTTGCTGACCCAGTATCCTCCGTCCAGATGAAGAAGCGGGCGCAGAAACCCGACTCCTATACCTACCTAATCGTGCTACGAGGTCTCGGAAACCACGCACACACACCCTCCAGCCTCGGAAACGCACTTTCCGTATACCACTCCATGTCTGCGCCGAATTCGCGGGTCCCGCCATCAACAATGCATACAAATGCGACGCTACGAGTGTGCTCGAGAGCCAACGACATGGATGCCTTGTGGGGTATCGCAGCCAAGTTGCCCGAGAAGGGGCCAGGTGCTGCTGATGCCATCACGTACACTACGATCCTTGGAGCCATCAGGCAGGATGCGCTTTTAGTGGCCCACGCGATGTCGGCGGATCAGATTGCGCAAAAGCGAGAGGAGGGCATAGTGGATGGAAGGAGATTATGGGAAGACATAGTGACAAAATGGCGCTCTGGAGACATCATCATCGACGAAGATCTGGTGTGCACCATGGGACAGCTGCTTCTGATTGGACAGCGTCCGAGGGACTGGGACGATATCCTGTCTCTCTTTGAGCAGACTATGGATATTCCCCGGCTCGCAAGGCACCTAGGTGCTGACCGCAAGGCACCTAGGTGGCTTCCCGACACGCCCCGGGACATGAGGATAGAGGATTCGGCTGAGGTTGATCCGACGGATAACACGCGTCGTGGCGGAGAATTTGACCCCGTCGAGCTCGGGAAAACGGTCGGACGTGGTCGGCGCAACATGGCTTACGCAAAGCCGGCCAATCACTCCCTCTCTCTCATCTTGGAATCTTGCCTGAAAACGAATGCGAGAAAGGCGGCGGAGGACTACTGGCAGCTTCTCACCGGCCCAGATAGCTGGGGCATTGTGCCAGACGAGGCCAACTTGCACATGTTCCTGCGCATCCTCCGCCAGACACGCTCATCCGCGGCGGTCGTCGAGTTCCTCAGAACCGAGTTCGGTACTCGTATGGGCGTCAAGAAGCCGAAGACGTTCAGGATGGCAATGAGCACTTGCGTTAGGGACAAGAACAACCCCAATGTCTTCGACCATGCCAACGTCATTTTGGACATGATGCTCACCACCCTCGTCGATCTGGATTTGCGCACTTTGGCGATGTACACAAATCTTTTGACGTCCCTGTCCCGGAGCGACCAAGTTCAGAGCGGCCTCGAGCGACTGGTTCCTCATCTGGTGAACGTGAAGAGCATGCTCAACTACGGTAAGGATGACGGGCGCCAGCCACTTGGGCCGATGGATCGGGAAGCGGGTCTTGAGTTTCTCTCCGGGATTGTATCATGTTACGATCGTGTGATGGACCAGAGAGGCATGCCCCAGCAAGACTACGCGGCTCTCAGGGCCGGGAAGGCCAAGCTAACGGCTTTTATCACGAGGGCAGCGAATAAAGAGAAGAGGAAGAAGTTGAGTACGGGAAGCAAGCATCCGGAAAGCAACCAAGCGCGTTGGTCCCAGCTGGCACAGGGACAAAAGGAGGACAGCATGGGCCAATCCAAAGAAGACGGGGGTGAGCCGCAGCGTACGGAGGAGCGATATACATTTGAAAGATGATGTAATCCATTGTTGGTGTGGTTGTGGTAGAGGTCTAGAAATAGCGGCGTCGAGCGCAGCCTGGATGCATCTGCCTCGATCCTAGGGCGTTGACTTGCAACTGCTGAAGCAAGTACTTCAGCGTCGAGCATCTGCAATCCCCTGACTACATGGTGCTCGAATGATTGGGTGCTGATCAGTCCAGGAAAGAACGAGCTTGGTCTCTAGAAGTGGCACTGGCTCTCCCTTTTCTCGAGGACATATTGCAGAGGCATCTTGTCCCTTTTTTGGGAACCCAATATGGCGGCGGAGTTAGATCGCTGCGCTCGGAGATTGGATCGAAGCATGGTCGTTGGCGTGCATTCTTTGCAAGCTGGTTGCGTTTAGGCTGGCAGAAGGCTTGATGGACAAGGCAGCCTGGCACAAATGGCGTCGATCAAGCAAGCATTCCGCCGCTGGGAAGGCTGTGGTTGAGGCGTCGGCAGCACGTGGGCGACAGGCGACAGGCGCGTGGAGCGTGGACGGGCCCCGCGCGCGTGGCGGCCGAGCGTCGGACCCTGGCCCCAAGTCAGTTGGAGCTTGTGCACCCCGTTCCTCTGAGTCGCGTCTTCATTTAAGCTTCCACACGCGCGACTCACCTCACCCAAGCTTCTCCACCCTCCACAGGCTTCTCATCCTCCTGCTGCTGCTGCTGCCTTCTTCATTCCATCCCGCCTGCACCAGCTTCCAATTCACCATGTCCGCTCCGACCGACGAGAAGAAGGTCGCGGCCGAGACGGCGCCCGACGCGAACGCCGAGCCCGCTCTCACTGAGCAGCCTGAGCAGCCTGAGCAGCCTGTTGGCGCGACCGCATCTACCGCGTCCGAGGTGCCCGCCGCTTCCACCACCGAAGAGGACGTGAAGCCCGAGCCCGTCGCGGCCCCTGCTACCGCCGTGGATGCCACTGCTGGGGCTGAGGCTAGCAAGACGGAGGAGGCCAAGAAGCCCGAGGTGCCTGTCAAGGATCAGACTCCTGCCGCCACTGAGGGCCCGGTGTGGCCTCACCTTGCCGAGCAGCATCCCATCAATCTGCTGCTGGCTGCCCTTCCCGAGCTCATCACCGAAGCCAGTGGACACAGCGAGGTTTACGGCATCAACCTCGATCCAGCTGGACCCTTCCACACCAAGCTCATCCTGCAGAAGTTTCTCCGTGCAAACGCCAATGACGTTGGCAAGGCGAAGAGCCAACTCGGCGAGACTCTCAAGTGGCGGGGTACTTTCAAGCCGCTTGCTGCCCTCGAAGAGACCTTCACCAAGGATCGCTACGAGGGGTTGGGATACGTGATCGAGGCCGAGGGAGTCCCTGGCAGCCCCAACAAGAAGGACATCATCACCTTCAACATCTATGGCGCCGTGAAGGATAACAAAGCTACCTTCGGCGACGTTGAGGCGTAAGTCATTTTGCACATCCCAAGGCTCACATTTGCTCCACTGATGGGCTTGACATAGTGAGGCGGTTTTCTTTGGCCACAAGTCTGAGATGCGCGAGAAGCTGCCGGAACTCGCGCGCAAGCTCTTGCCGGCCAAGGAGCCGCTCCCCGCTGAGCAAGTCTGGCAGGGGGTTGTTTGCCAGGAGATATGATCCCTCTCCCTGCCGTACAGACCTTGCTAACTTATCCCCCACAACAGGTTCTTGCGCTGGCGCGTCGCGCTGATGGAGCTGGGCATCAAGAAGCTCAACCTGGCCAGTGCCACCGAACCGATTCCTGACTACGGTGCCGGTCCCGATCCGTATCAGGGCATCCAGGTCCATGACTACCTCAGCGTCTCGTTCATCCGTCAGGACCCCAACGTCAAGGCGGCGTCCCGTCGTACCATTGACCTCTTCTCTAAGGTCTACCCGGAGACGTTGAGCCGCAAGTTCTTTGTGAACGTCCCCGCCGTCATGGGCTGGATGTTCCAGGCTTTCAAGCTCATTCTCTCCAAGGAGACGACCAGGAAGTTCACCGTCCTCGCTTATGGCAACCAGCTTGCCGGTGAGCTTGGTACCAACGTGCCAGAGGCCTACGGCGGCAAGACCGGCGGCCTCGAGACCATCGGCGAGCAGACCAAGTTCTAGAAAAACTAACATGTTGCTGTATTGCGTTCTTCTTCACCCGCCCACTACTTTCTGTCTCAACCATCAAACACCACTACTGGGAATGCGATGATTCGAGGTTTCAAGCATTCGGCGTTGCTCAGGCCGGAATGATTTCATTTTTTCTTTTCCTGTTTTCGCCTGATACCATGGGAGATTTGCGATCAGATGGATTATCATCCTTCTCCACTCCGCTTCTGTTTTCTGCTTTTTCTTTTGTAGGAGGGCAAGTTCTCACTATATAAAATGCGTGAGAGGAAGACTTCATTCGGGGTGTGGGGGTTTCCCGAAGATTAATAGCTGTTAGCTGTAGAGCAAGTGAGGCAAGGAGGTATAATAGAACGCTTTACTCGCGTCAAATGAGTGTCGTGT
The DNA here is from genome assembly GCA_001455585.1 of Diplodia scrobiculata. Classification (NCBI taxonomy): domain Eukaryota; kingdom Fungi; phylum Ascomycota; class Dothideomycetes; order Botryosphaeriales; family Botryosphaeriaceae; genus Diplodia; species Diplodia scrobiculata. The sequence goes on along the minus strand of LAEG01000863.1, from coordinate 17,826 downwards.
TCTCCACTACGAGGTTGTTCACGTAGTATTGCAATGCTGTGCGAACTGATCCTTGTGACCCTTCCGCGACGTGGTAATGTATTCTAGCTGCCGCGCACACGCCTTCATGCACTATACCTGGCATTCACCATAGTCACAGGCACACACTACGTGTCCGATCCACTCTGACATATACACCCAGACCTGAATGAATGAAGGTACAGTGCTCAGCAGGACCATGAATGCGCCTTCCCTCCATAAAAGGTCTTGAACGTCGACTGCGACCTTCTCCTCTTCGACACCATCAAGAAGCCAACTTACAAATTTCGAAACTGTATTTCGTAACCCGATTAGCAAAACCAAACACCAAATTACTCACATTCGCACTTAACCGCAAATACCTACACTAAATCTGACGCAGACCAGGGGATAAGCACCTTGATATAACTACCGAACAAGGACACACACACACATACACACACATACAGCTTAGAGGCAAAAACATAAATGGCGAAGCGCGATTTGGTGTGGATCATCCCCGCCATGATCGGCTCGCTGGTTGGTTTGGCCGTCTTTGTCATACGTGTCCTAGATGGTTATAGAATGTTCAAGGATCAAAAACGAATGCGTGAGTTGGATAAATCGCTCAAGGAAGAGCGGGAGAGGGCCGAGGCTCATGATGCTCGTGCTGCTGGGGCTGAGGCTGGGGCCACTACCGTCACTACTACTGGTGGTGGTGGTGGTGGTGACGGTGGTAGTGAGCAGACTCGCGCATTCAAGCGAGCGGGCGAGTTGGAGGAAGGAGGGGATCCGAGTGCGGTGGAGTTGGATGTGCTGGGCCGAGGTGATGTGGTTTCAAGAGAAGAGGGGAAGACTGTGAGGTTTAAAACATAGCGACAGGCGAGACCCAACAGAAAGAGCTTTCATTATGCTTTGTCAAGGGTGCAGTTCGATCCTCTAGTTGACAGAGCAACGCCATAGCACCAAGCTATCGTACCACTGGGCAGCGACCGTTACAGAAACGTATCCCAAGCCAAGCCTCCAACAAACTGCAAGCGACTGCCTGGTCCGGTTGTACAAGACTGAAACCATTGTCGCTGGCCGGCTCGTCCTCTGCCGCGCCATTCACCCACCAATGTCAGGTTCCAACGGGGGGAAGCGCGAGAACAATGAGCTGAACCCAACATCAAGAACAAACGCGATCCCGTAAGCCTCGAATACTCCACCCTGCTTCCTGTCCATCCTGTTCGTATTGCAACCGTCGACTATCTTGCGGAAGGCCCTTGCGCAAACGTTTTTGTCGACCCTGTAGACCTTGGTCTCATCGGTCACATCGATCTTCATCTTTATGATAATCCAGCGGAAACCCCAGTCGATGGAAATCTCGTACTCTAGGGGTTTATCATGATCTATTATGAAGTCGTGATAACCGGCGCAAAAGTAGTCGATGGCTTCGATGGGGTAGCGGCGCGTGACATCTTTGCCGTCGTTTTTGCATTTGAGGACGGCGAGAGGGTCACCCGAGTCGAGAGAAGCTTGTTCGACTTGTACGGCGTGTTCGGCTTGTACGGCGTGTTCGGCTTGTTCGAGGGGGGCTGGGTTGGCTGCTGCATAGGGAATGAGAAGCAGGGCGCCCAAGCCTTTGAGAAGGGCGAGGGGGCGCATGTTGGGTTGTGGTGGAGGGATCTCCGACGTTGCTTCTTACCACGAAGAAAACAACTTGTGCAAGGGAAACGACGAGTTCTTATACTCCATGTGGCCAGATTTGGTACGTATGCAAGCAGTGACCCTTGGAAATGGGGGAGATTTTTCTTTTCCAAAAAACCACGGAACTGCTGGACCCCTATCCCATTACTGGTACCGATGATTCACCAGAGACGTGGCGCGGCGTAAGTGCAGCACGTAGAAGGCCCAACGAAGACACGCGATTTTTTTTTTGGGGGGTGATATGTTCCAGTGGTTGCTCCTCGTCACGGGAAAAATAACGTAACCGCACCAAACTCCTACGTAGGGAGATTTCATCTTGCTTTATGAGGCTCAAACAAATTCATTCATCTGAAACTCACTGTGATAGAACAAATGAACATTTTGCCTACGGTTTACACTTCTCAACACAGGCAAGTGCCTCCTTGCCTCCTGACCAGATCGAAACTCCAAAGCCCAGACTAGCAATGCGAAAGAGCAGCAAACCAAACCTCCCTCTCTACCATGATGCAGCCCCCATTCCAAGACAATACCCATTTCATTACCTCATCCGTAAGAAAATCAACAAACCAATCAATCTAAGCCAACGGAAGCGACCAGCACCAACCGCCATTCAGCTAACGCGGGTATCATAAGAGTCACGCCTATCCCATCTCTTCACTGCGTACCTCCCCTTCTTGTGCGGCTCTAAAGCTCCCTCCCCTTCCCCTCTCCACTGCCATTCAGCCCCGCACCCGCCCCTTCCGGCAACGGCACCGCCTTCGGATCCGGCAGGTTCAACACGGACGGCAAATCGACCACCCTCGGATCGCTACCAACCGGCTGTTCGTGGATCGTGAGTGGCGGCTCGTAACCGCCGCCATCGTCGTTTCCACCGGACGGACCCCGACTCGAGTGCACAGAGTCCGACGGTCCGGCGGCGGCGCCCTCGTCGCCGGATCCGGGCGGCTTGGTGCCGGGAACGAGCACGATCTTGGGCTCGACGCTAAAGTCCGACTGCGAGGACTGAGCGCTGGCGGCTTCGCGCTCGAGGCGGACCTCGCGGCCGCGCTTGTGGCAGTAATAGAAAACGAAGAGGAGGACTGCAGACAACACGATTAGCGGCCGCCTCGTTAGAGTGATGGGACGAAGAAGACCAGGAACGAAGGACGGCAAGGATGTAGGTTGGAGATCTTACTGAATACGGCCAAGCTCATCAAGACGTTTGTCCCCGTCACGACTGCCGGGAAGCGCAACTTCAAGAAGTTTAGGATGGCCCGGAGCATGGCGGCGATTGCGCCCTGCTCAGACACGAGCTTCTTCAGCGGCGGGTACTTCTTCGCGTACTTGTAGCCCTGCTTCGCGTACTTCTGGCTCTTGCCACCGGTCTTGCCGCCGTCCCGCTGTGCGCTCGCGCCTGCGCTCTGGGCATGCAAATGGCTGTCGGGCTTCTCCGCGGCGGCGGCCATGAGCTCTGGGGCCAAGGCTGCCGTGACCTTGGTGGGAAGCTGCTTGATGAGCGTCTGTAGGAAGGGCGGCAGCGAGCCGTACATCTTGTCGAGCTGCTTCTCCGAGTCCTTGAGCAGGCGCTCCAGATCGTTGTAGGCGTGCGGCGCGCCGTTGACCAGGTCCTTGAGCACAAACTTGAACTTCTCCAGCAGCTCCTGCGACTCCTTGCTGAAGCTGAAGACGCGGTTGTTGACGGCGGCAAGGTTGAGCTGGTCCAGCACGTCTGCCAAGTCTTGCTTCTCCTTGGCCGCTTCCGCCTCGAGGTTGACGGTGCCGTCGGCGTTGAGCTCCACGCCTTTGCCATTGCGGACCGTCTCGGCGGCGGCGGCCAGCGTCTCGGCGGCATGGCTGGTGTCCGTCTTGGACTGGCGCATGCTCTGGGAGTGTTTGCGTTAGTCAAGCCGTGGAGCTGGGCCTGCGTATGTCTTACCTTTGCGCGCCTGGGGATATCAGGAACCCATGACCAGTAGTTCTTCCTCTTCTTCTCGTCCGTGGCGGGCGGCGACTGTGGCAGAGGAACGTGGTCGGCGCCGTCCATCAGCGCCGTCTGCGCATCCTTGGCCTTTGTCTGCGTCTGCGTCTGGGCGGCGGCGTGGTCGTGGTCGGGGAGGATGGGAGCTGTGACAGCCTTCGGTCGTGCGGGCAGCGGCGGGGGAGTTTCCTCGTCCTCCTCTTCACCCTGCGAGGTTATCCTCTCCAGGAAGGCTTCCTCCTCAGCATTCAGAATGGGCGACTTGGGCTCGGTGTCGCCCTGGGCTTCGGCAGCAGCCTGGGCGGCGGCGGCGCGCTCCTCGACCTTCTTGTCGCGATTGCTCTTGAACTTCTTGATTGCAAAGTATTCCAGCATGGTTGCGAGGTCAGCGGGTCGATGGGTGAGAAGGGTGGTGGGTTCGGGTGAGGCAAAGTTAGGAAGGCGGGGGTTGTTGTTCCATTAGGCGTAGGCATGCGGTTGCGAGAGCTTGACGTAGGGTATGCGAAACGTGCGGCATGAAATGGCGCTGCGCTGCCAGGCTCTGCGACAGCCAAATGCATGCATGTGACGGCGGGCCTATCAGGTCGCGGCGCCATGACGATCGAGCGCATGCATGGCGGCGACTACTGCTTGAGGCGCCAGCGGGGGCGAGATCTTGGTCTCTGACCCTCGTCCCGCTTGCGTCATCGTGTGCACAGCCCGCTCGCCTCTTTCGACAACACCATCACCGCCACAACATCCATGTGTATACGCCGCGCTACGGAACAATGCTCTACCAAGCCTCCCACTTCTGCCCGCCCATGGCCACCAGCCGGTTGAACAGCTCGTCCCTCAACGGCAGCGCCGTGACCTTCCACACGGCGCCCGTCTTGTCCGTGATCTCCAGGCCATCTGCCACCTCCCTGTTCATCGCCCAGCCGACGACCAGCTTCGTCTTCCACCCATACCCGCCAATCTTCTTCAGCCCCCTGATCTCCGCCACCGGCACGCTCCACGCCGGGTGAATGCCGTCCTCGGCGCCCTTGCCGCCTTCGTTCTCGCTCCCTTCCATCCTCGCCTGCTGCTTGTCCACCTTCTTCTCCTCGGTGCTGAACGCCACGCACGGGATCGTCGCCTTGGTCGTGATGTATACCGCGCCCCTCCTGCCATGACACCTCCCCTTGAAGCTGATCGGCCCGCTCTTCCTCTCGTCTTCGCTTCTCCTCGCCGCGACGCCGAGGCGGTCCTTGGCCTTGTCCGACCCGGACTTGGCCTTCACCTTGTCGGCGCCGATGGCCGTCTCGACGACGCCCTTGGTGGTGCCGCGGAAGAAGTTGACGAGGCGCGACCCCTTGCGGCCGTGCGCCTTGCCCTTGGCCGCGTCGATGTCGGCGCCCGCCGTCTCGTGCGCGACCGACTCGTCGTGCTGCGCGATGGCCGCGTCGAGCTCGGCCTCGGTCGCGTTGAGCGGCGGGTCGCCGCCCGTCGAGCGCAGCTGCTCGTCCGTGACGGCGGCGGGCGCGTCGGCCGGAGGGGTCGCGGCCGAAGGCGGCGGGGGAAGCGGCGCCTTGTTGGCCTCGCCGATGCGGAGCAGGGTGAGGGTCAGCTGGGCGTTGGTCGGCACGCCCTTGAGCAGCGTGTTGCGGATCTCGAGCAGCTTCTGCCAGTGCGGGAAGGTGCGGTTGAGCCAGGTCAGCCCGCGCGAGATGATGGGGTCGCCGAAGAATCCGAAGCCCGCGCCAAAGGTGATGCCCTTGACGAACATGTACGAGGTGACGAACAAGGACAGCAAAAGGAGCGGCGCCACGACCGCTGCGAGGCGGAGGCGATACGTGTTACGGGGGAAGGGCGGCGTCGGGGAGAGGGCGCTGCGAGAGATGATCAGTGACTTGGGGTGAGAAGCGGGTTCATGTCTCCGTACTTTCCAAACCTCTCCCACGTATCCGTCACTTCTGCGAGCCCATGCATGACGGGCCTCATCTTCGACCACATGGCCGTCTCCATGGGCACCTTCGTCTTGTCATGCTTGGCTGTCGGCTTCCCTCCACTGGCCGCGTCCTTTGCATTGGCGACTCCCATGGCGAGCGCGGTGGGGTCTGGTGCTGTGTCTTGAGCCGCACTGTCGTCGGAAGGCGGCTCCGCTTGGGGATGCTTGCCGGCGACACTGCTGAGGGTGACGGAGGCGAGACCGTTGACGAAGTTGCTCGCCTCCTGCTCAACCGCCTCGCCCTTGTGGTTCTCGGGCGCGCCGGTCGCGCTGTCGTGGCTGCCCAGAACGCCCGCCTTCGGTTTCTGGACGCCGCCCGTCTTTGAGTCTACCAGGGCGATTGGCGCCGGCGGGAACAGGACGTCTCGCGACGGAGGGTACGCAACCAGAGCCACGACGGTGGCAGCGAAGAGGGGGGCCAGGAAGTCGAAAATCCAAGCGATGAAGTAGGCCTGGGGATCGGTTTAGTGGGATCCCACCGAGGAAGCTTTGCTGCCACACTTACAGTGCAAAACCACGCCGTCCTCCTCGTTTCTCTCCAACTCCTGAGCCGCGCAACCTGCTTGCCCGCACCGAGCATACCAATAATCTGCCGCGATCAGCATGAAGCTCCAGAACACAAGCGGGGGCGGCATCCACCTACCACCGTCATATACAACCTCTCCACATTCGCCCTCAACTTGTCCGGGCTAAACTCCTCCTCTTCCGCAATATTCAAGTCCAGGTTCCCCGGCACCGGCCTGTCGTACTGCTTGACGTGGTAGATTTGCTTGTTGAACCGCCGCACCAGCAGCCACAGCTCGTCGTTTTCCATGCCGCCCACGAGCGGCTCCACAATCTCCTGCTTCGGCTCGTGCCACCCCAGGTTGACCACCTCGGCGTCATGCTCGCGCTGCGCCGCGCCCTTGTTCGCCTGGCCGTCGGCGGCCGAGACTGCTTCCGGCTCGGCGTCGCCCGCCATGGCGAGCGCGTGCGACAGCGTCGGCTCGTCGCGCAGCGTCGGCGCGGCGGGCTCTTCCTTGGTGGGGTCCGTCGTTGCCGTCGTGTCCGAGGGGACGGGGATGGGCAGAAGGTCTTTGTAGACCGCGCCCGGCCTGTTGTTCGCGCTGTCCGCCATGCCGAAAGGCGCAATACGAGGGGGCGTGGTGCGAGGGCCGTATGGATGTCGGGAAGTCGGGATCGTGGTGAGCAGGGAAATAAATAGGAGATCGCAAACGGCACCAATGGCGCCCAGAGAACTGTGTTTTCGCGTGCGTGGAGGCGGGGAGAGGAGACAAAAGCAGGTCGTTGATTGTATCACGACAGGGACAGCGCGCGCTTTTCTCCAGTCCTCGGCGGCCAACGCACCTGCCCCTCCACTTTCCTTTTTCCTTGGACATGATTGCGCAATGATGCCGTGGTTCCCAGCCAACCGGGAACACGCGACAACCTTATGCTCAATAAGGCAGTGACAGGTGCTCGATGGGGTTGCCATGGGATGCAATGGCTTGCGCGCGTCCCCATGATGACGTACGCGGCTGCAACACAAGCGCCATTAGCACGCCTCCTTCACGGCAAAAAGCGGCGGGTGCGAAGAGGACTAGCGCCCGTTCCCCAGCGGAGGTGCGAGGAGAGGCGAGGGGAGGCGAGGAGAGAGGGGGTGAAAGCCGATTGCGGTGCTCGCAATCCGATCTGGTACATGATCCACGTCGGGATGCGCGGCTGTATACGGTAAGTATGATGTCGACAAGCCTCGGATCGACGCGGCTATCCCGGTCGCCAATCGTTCAGCGCCCCCATCAAGGCACGGACTACCCTGCCGTCATCGCTGAGATGCAGAGCCCAGCCTCAAGGAATGACGATGCTACGCAACGAGAGGAACAAGCGTCTTATCGCGTATACTACTCTAAAATTACGCCCATGGTGCCTCCCTTCAAAGCCCTTTCTTTGGCTGCTGTTTCTTTCAAAAAAGACGAGCGCCACAAACGCCTCCCTTGCAATGATTCGTTAGATGTTAGGAGAGAGGAGATCATATTTCACGCATGCTTCCACCTGCAGAGTCTTAGTATCAAAGATAGGTAACAAAGAAGGGCTGGCTGCACTTACACTTCCTACCGAAGCCCGCAGCCAACTGCGAGCCTCCAATCCAACCCAGACCTTGAGCATGGAGAAATCCGCATTGCGGACCATACCTCTGCCGCTCTGGGTACCCAGTTGACGCAGGATAGGCAATGCCCTACAACGTCGTTAGTATGGTGACGTTCCTTCACACTTGCACCCCGAGCTTACCCAGCGAAAAGATCCATGTCCGGATCCAGCTGCCTGCCAATACCCTCGAGCAACAGTATACTCAGGACGACGTTGACGAAGTCGCCCTCGAGCCTGACGTGGTGATTCCTGACCATGGTCAACACCTCGTTCAAAATGTCGCCGATTTTGATGTTGCCAAGAGCAAAAGTGCGGCTCTTCACGCCCAGCACCAAATGCTGCATTTTCAGGGCGAAAACCTCCTTGTCGATGACAGCCTCTGGCTGCCTGCATCTCTCAACCATCAAATGGCCCGACTTGTAACCGTCGAACTCGGCCACTGCCTTGAAAAGGTCTAGGAAGTTCGCACGGTTCTTCTCGTTTAGCTCGGTAACGAGGCCGGTGTCGATGAAGATGAGTTGAGGGCGATACCCTTCGCTATCAATGCGTTGGAGTTCCGCGTCCCACTCTCTCCGCTGGCCCTTTAGCGGCCTCAGGCGCTGGAGCACTTCCTCGGTCACGTCGGTTGAATTGTTGACAGCTTCAGGTGTCTTCTTGGTCTTGAAGTGGGGAATGTCCGGCGTCTCCGGCTTGTAGAAGCGGACCATGATGTTACCGGGGTGCAGATCGGCGTGGATGAAATTGTCGATTAAGACCATGTGCAAGAAGGCGTTCAATCCCTCATCGGCAATTTCCTTCCGATACACTCCACCACCATTGTGCAAAAGATCCTCGAGAGCAATGCCGTGAGCGAATTCCTCGACAAGTACTTGCCGCGTCGTGTACTCATTGTAGGGGAAAGGGAACCACGCAGTGGTCCGGTCCTTGAAGTTCCGACGGAAAATGGTCAGGTTTGCGCCTTCTATCCTGAGGTCTAGCTGTAGTCTCATCATCTCGGAAAACTGCTTTACTTCATCCGGGAACGAAAGCCACTCCATGGTAGGTATCGCGTTGATTACGTGGGCAAAGAACGACATTATGCGCAGATCTCTCCGGACGACCTTTTCTATGTGCGGGTGTAGGACCTTGACGGCCACGTACGATGAGGGGATGCGATGCGGTGTGCTTTTCAGCGTCGCGCCGACGTTCTTCTTCAGAACCTGCCGGAGGTTTTGAGGCCCATCAACATCCGACGCAACGGGCGCAGTGAGGTCCCGGTTGAGCTTGGCCTTGTAGACCTGAGCGATGGCACCAACGCCAAGCGGCTTTTCGTCGAACTCGTCGAATATGTCGTCGAAGTTGCGTCCGTCAAACGCCCTCGACACGATGCGTTTGGTATCATGTAGGGAATGTGCCGGCGCGTTGGAATGGAGAGACGACAAGTACTTGCACAATTCGGTCGGGAAGATGTCCGTCCGCGACGCTGCCCATTGGCCGAGCTGAGAAACAGTGAAGTCAGTACAACGCACTCCGGGCAGTCGATGGCGTTTCCTAGACCTACTTTTATGAACGCCGCCCCCGCTCTTTCCATACTCCTAACCAGAAAGGCGTACCACCACAGCGTACCGCGTCTCTCATTATCCCGATGGGCCACCCGATTCCCAATCCATATAGCCGGCACAGTCATTATGACCGGCACAAAGATGATGACCAGGTGTACGAAGCGCAGGCCGGTCGCCAGCGGTTCCCAAATGTAGTTCTCGAAGAAGAAGTAGATGCCCTTGCGGAAGCCCTTGGAGTTCTCGATGGCCTTGGGGACCTGGCTCCGCAGCTCGGCCCTGGATGCCTCGAGCATGAGCTGCTCGCCGGTGCGCTCGTCTTCATCGTTGCTCTGCTGCGACAGGGCGACGAAGGCGGCAGGGCTGAGGGCGGTGCTGGCGAAGAGCAAGGTGCGGCCGCCGAAACGCGGGCGGGGAGGGGCGCGTGCCAAGGAATTGTATATCCGACCCGTCGACCGAGAGGAGAAGGCGCTGCGTGCGGACTGCGGGATGCTAGCTCTTGCGAAGGCGGAGCGCGCGGCGGCGCACTGGCCGGCGCGGAGGTGCGGGCGGAGGCATTGGCGGCCGAGGAGGAGGACCGTCCTCATAGTATCAAGGGGACGGAGTGAGGAAAGGGAACTGGCTATGAGCGGGCGGTAGCCATGGAGAGTGGCGGCGGGCGTGGTGTGGTAGGAAGAAGCGGGTGTTGCCTCGAAGGGAAGGAGACGAGTCCCGCCCCGATGCACACGGGATGACGTCGCGATTGTTTGGCCCGGCCGCGTCCGCGCTTCTCCGGGTGGCCACCTAGCGGATGTCGCCGCATGTCATGATGCATTTCCTTCTCATAGACTAACTATACACGCACAACATTCATTCTCACAAGTCGCTGTCACATAAACGCCCGCAAACCCCAGCGCCCAGTCTGCCGTCTTCCATCTGGACACGTCCGGCTCCTCATGCCGTCACAAAGCCTTCGAATCCATTGTCCAGCGCCTTGCGACACTCCTGCGTGTACAGCGGGATGCCGCCGGCGTAGCTCAGCTGCTCCCTCACCTTTCCCGGGATGTTTCCGCCCATGTACCAGCTGTCGACATTATGGAAGAGAGTGGCCTTGCTGATACTCTCGACCTTGTCGTGCCACTCCTGCTCGCTGGTCGTTGTCGGGTCGATGTAGCTGATACCCTCCTTGCGCATCTTGGCCATGGCGTCGATGATCCAGTCGGCCTGGCACTCGACGCAGCTGGGGCCGTTGCTGAACGCCGTCGGGCCCTGCGCCCCGTACAGGAAGAACATGTTGGGGAAGCCCGAGAGCGTCATGCCCAGGTGGCTGAAGGTGCCGTTCTTCCACTTGTCGTTCAGGTCCACGCCGTTGACGTCCTTGAGCCCCATGGTCTTCATGCCGCCCGTGACCGAGTCGAAGCCGGTCGCCAGCGCGATGACATCGAACTCGCGCTCGGCGCCATCCGCCGTCTTGATGCCCTTCTCCGTGACCTCGACGATGGGCGTCTTCTTGACGTCGACCATCTCGTTCTCCGGCCGGTCCATCATCTCATAGAAGTTTTGTTCGAGCGACGGCCGCTTGGTCCCCCAAGGATGCGGCTTCTCGAGTGGCGCGAGCATGTCACGCTTGACGGGGTCGGAGATGCGCGCGCGCGTCTTCTTGACCCAGAAGTTGTATGCCTCATCGTTGGCCCTCTCATCGAACAGCATGTCCTTGTAGGTGCCGAGCCAGAAGAAGAAGCCGCCCTTGCGCCAGAGCTCCTCGAAGAAAGCCTCACGCTGTTTGGGGGTGTCATCAAAGGTGTTGCGGTCGATGAAGTCCATGGGGAATCCGGAGAAGGTCGTCATGCGGTATTTGTAGATCTCAGGGTAGTCCTTCTTCTGTGCCTCCTGCTCCTCCTTGGTCAACTTCTGCTGGCGCATTGGCAAGCAGAGGTTGGGTGTGCGCTGGAACACGGTGACGGACTTGGCTGTCTTTGCCGTCTCCTGTGCGATCTGGATTCCGGTAGAGCCCGTGCCGACGACTGCTATCCTCTTCCCAGTCACATCAACGCCCTCGGTGGGCCAAAATGACGAGTGGTGCATGACGCCTTTGAACTTTTCAAGACCGGGCCAGTCAGGGAAATGGCGCTTCGCAGCAAACCCTGTGGCGCAGATGAAGAACTTCGAGTATGCGGTTCGGCCATCTTCTGTCTTCACAACCCATCTTTGCGATGATTTCTCAAACTGCGCATGGACGACCTTCGAATCAAAGGCGACATCCTTCTTGATGTCGAGCTGTTGATCGACGAACTTGAAGTACTCGCGCAGTTCATTGTAGTCTGGATATCTCTCCGTCCAATTCCAGTTCTACACCATCGGTCAGCCATATGCTACTTGCGATTGACACTGGCTTAACACGAACCTTCCAGAGCTTATCGATGCTGTATTCGTACACTGGAACCATCGAATCGACACGCGCGCCGGGATAGCAATTCCAGTGCCTGTTGCTCACCAATTAGACTCGAACCATCGGGGCAACTGGGCCCGAGATGGGGCGGCTTACCAGATGCCGCCAAGGTCTTTGCCCGCCTCGAGGATCTTGACCTTCAGACCATACTCGTCGCGGAGCTTGTGTAGTAGGTAGACCCCGCCGAATCCGGCACCGACGATCAGGACGTCGACATCGAGGTTATCCGTATGATCGTTGGTCTGCGCAGCCCCGGTCGGCTGTTCCGAGCTGATGTCTCTTCGAAAAGACATAGCTGCGGGGATTTTGTTGCAACTGAAGATGGTGTATCTGTTTCAATAACGAAGGCGACGTGGTCTCAGAGGGAAAATAAAGACACAGAGGGAGCAAGTGGTTTGGAACGCGGAGATCAGAACGGGCAAGACGGCCGCAATCGCGGAAGCTCTACTTATACACCATGTCGATCGCCGGATAGCTTCCCCAGCCTACGCAACGCCTCCCCCACATACGCATGCACACACACGCCGGAGCAACGGGTGCTTCCCAAGCCAGGAACGTGGGAGGGGGCATGGATGACCCGCCCCACCCCAAGCCCTTCACACGAGTCACGTTCCTTCGGCGCTTAGTATTGCTGCTTGAAGTCGAGACCCTTTCCCCACCGGTCCTATCGGAAGGTTGGACCTGTGTAGCAAGGAACATTGAGCACCCATCAAGGGAACATACGCTGCCGATCTTTCTTCGTTACGGATCCAGATGCATCTAGCTGCTGTTGGAAGGAGGGATCGAGGGTAACGTGGCGGCGGAAACCAGCGGCGACGGTGCAAAATCCACAAGACGGAAAGAAGGCGTGAAACGTAGCCCCAAAGACTCCAATAATTCCCTGAAAGTCTGTCATCCGAGGAAGGTATGGTCTCCCAAAGCTTACTCTGATACAGAAAAGTCCCTGCACGATACCCGGCAAAGTTCCCTCGCAATCTGATCTCAGCAGAGCCGCAGATTCAGCTGCTACTCCTTGAGCCTGCCCAACCCACCGGGCGGGTCCTGGCTGAGTTTCTTTGGGAATACGACGCAGGTTTGACGTGTTCATAGAGCCTCTTACCCGACGATGCGGATGTGGGATCCTGAGCAAGAAGGCTCGGTACTTCCCAAAACCGCTCATTCCGGCGCCCGGAAATGCCATCACACGCACAATTGGTGGGGCGGCACCTAGGTAAGCGTCAATAATGTGCGGGGTAGACAGCAAAAAGAAAGCGGGGGTGGGTCCGGGGTAAGTGGCCTAACGTCGACTCGACTTGTTTCCGGCCACAACTAGCCGCTGTCCCTCTATTAATTTGGCATGCTTTCTTGGCTGCTTGCGGACTTGCGATGCGGGAGGTTATCCGCAAAGGCGCGTCAATGGCTGGCAAGTCTGCCGGCCGGCAGCCGCAAAGGACGCTGATTATGCGATTGGGGGGTGAGGCCCTGGCGTGGGGTTGCGTCGTGAGAATGCGCGCCGGGATGCCCGGGTGTTGCCAGTGGCACGGACTGCGCGGAGCCGCTAGTTGAGTTGGACGTGTGATCTGTTCTGTGGCATGCGGCAAAGGACCTGTAACGTTGGTGGATCCGTTGAGGATGACGCATCGGTCTTCGGATGCGCGGCGGATGAGTGATGACTATGCCGGTGGCGTTGGTAAAGTAAGGTGCTTGGGCATAGGTTTCCCTTTGGTTGGATTACTTCTATTATCATTCTGCGGTACCGCAAATGTGGGTCTGCGCCCTGCTCGTTATGTGCATTGGCAAACTACGCTCCATCATTTCAGTCGTTCGTGAGACTGAATCGACCTTCCTGCACCCACCCAATAAAACCAGCTCCATCTGGCTGACTCGTGGCCATATGGCCCTATCCCCTGCTCAGTGACTTATCGCCAATCTCACTGTCCATAACGACCCTACTCGCTGGCTGTCGCGGCCACTTTCGACCTAGGCCCCTTAGGTCTGCCTCTCTTCACTGGCCCACGCCGAGCTGCCGCCTCCTTGACCGTACCGCCCCTCTCGACTCTCTTTTCCCTCCTCCTCTCCCTCTCGCCTTCCGCCAACTCCCTCTGAATCCCATCCTCCCATTCCCTTGTCTCTCCCCTCACCCTCTCCATATCCGCCTTCCAAACCGCCGTCAGTCTCCTCTTCCCCTCCGCCCTTTCCACCTCCGGATCCCTCAGATCCCTCTCCGTCACCGCCTTGCCGCTGCTCAACTCCGCATACCTCCTCTCACACGCCTGCGCCGAGTAGAAGGCCCCCGGCAGCGTCTCCGCCACGCGAAACGCGACGTCCCTGAACAGCCGCCTGCGCAGCCGCGCCATCTCCTCGTCCTGGCGGCGCAGCGCGTGCAGGTGCGCGTCCATCAGCGCCGCGTCCTCGTCGGCGCTCCAGCGCTGGCGGCGCGTGCGCAGCGCGGCGTCCGTCTCGGCCATCCTCGCCTCGCGGATGCGGCGGTACCGGGTCGAGATGGTCTTCGGATCGTACCTCGCGAGCTCGCGGTCGCCCAGCAGCGTCGAGATGGCCTTGTCGCCGTGGCCCGCCGCCTTCATCCCGAAGATGATGGCGTCGACCTCGTCGAGCGTCGTGCCGACGGCGCGGCCGCCCTTGGCGAAGGCCGGGGCCCGCCTGCCCGTGGCTGCGCCGCTGGAGGCGGCGCCCGTGTTGCCGGTGGAGCTGGCGGCTGAAGTCGAGGCGCGCTTGCGGGTTGCTGCTGTGCCTGGCTGGTGACCGGGCTTCTTGAGGTGACGCACCGGGGTCTGGGATTTGTCTTCGTAGTCCTCGTCCATGAGCTGATGAGATAGGTCAGTCGTCAGTCGTCCAGAACGATGATGTAGAAACTGTACCTCATAGGCGTCGACGCTCTCTTCACTTTCATAACCAATGTGTGAATTGCTATCAGTGGAGGGGTCGGTATCAGAATCCGGATCGTTGTCCATGACGGGTGAGACGTGATCGTGGTTGGTCACTGTATCGATTCTGCCGTCCAGGTCCATCCCATTGTCGGTTTCGAAGCGTTTCGAAGCGGCGTCCTCGAGTCTTCGGGAACTTCTGGCTGAGTTGGCGGGTGTATCCTCAATGTCTCGTTCGAAGCCATCTCCAACCTCGAGTTCCCCATTTTCATCACCGCTTTCCTCAAACGGCGTATTTTCACGAGAGAAGGTTTGCTGGGTTGAAGGTTTCGAAATATTAGCTGAGTGACGATCCAGATCCACATCAGCAGTGAGTGCGGCAGCAGGGCTGACTGGCTTCTGGCCGGGAGGGCCATGGCTCGGCCCGGCGCTCGCCATTTCCGGGTGGGGCGAGTTTTTTTTTCTTTCCCCTGCGGTTGGCGAGTCGAAGGTTGGTAGGTAGTTTGGGTAAGAGAGATTCGTAGAGCTAGAAATGCTTTAAATACGGGTAAAGTCAGGGTCCTTCCTCCTGCGGCGGGTGTTGTTCACGCCCCGACCAAGATGGGAGCTTGGCCCACGTGGGCAACAAGAAGCGAACACTTGAGCCCTTGTGACAGTTCAGGTTCGTTCATTAGAGAATACTTATTCGGCTAGGGGAAACCGTGTCATGTGGTCAGAAATAACTAGGTAGCAAATGTCTAACCTGGCTCTACGCTCCATTCCTTATGCGTGCTCACCACGAGTAAGAGTTGCCAAAATCATGCTCCTGTAAATGTACTGTCAGTTCAACGATTCACCCGATCGCTTTCTCGAGTTCAACTCACCTTGATATAGTCGCCACCCTTCTCCGCCCACTCGGCCTTGCTGACCCAGCTCTTCTTACCCTCCCCACTCTTGGCCCACCTCGCGGCGCCCCTCCAAGCATCTAGCACTGGATCCTTCGCTCTCCTGACCACCAGCTCTACATCGATCGGCAGACACGCCCTAAGGTCATTCCGCAATCTGTCCTCGAAACCCTTGAAGACCGTGTTCCCACCAGTCAGGAAAACATCCCTCAGCACGTCCTTCTGACGGGCATGGTCGGCGAGGCGCTCAGTCAAGATGCTAGACGCTATCTCCACGATGCCAGCCTGATCGAGGCCGGCGATGGATGGCTGGAAAACGACCTCTGGGACGCGAATCCGCTCGACGTTGAGATGGATCTGGTGCGCTTGGCGCTGCGACTCAGGGTCGAAGGAGTACGGCCCGTGAGTAAAGCTATGTATGAGGGACTTGGTCCAGTCCATCTGCGCGTCGCGGGTGCTGTCCTCGGTGAACTTGGGGTCGTGCTTGAGAAGCTGGGACTCGATGGCTTTGAGCGACGTGTTGAGATCCTCTTCTTCCTCGTCGTCCGACCCTTCGCCCGTGGCGATTGTGCGGTAGACCCCCCAGTCGGCATCGTCGGCTCCGAATGTGTCTTCGTCGGCGCCGCGACGGCGTTTCTTATTGGGAGTGTCGGAGGCGAGATTGGCGATGCTCTTCATCCGCATTTGTGCGGCGAGAGACTTGCGGTTACCCAGGTCGGCTTTCAAGCGTTCCCGATCCTTGATCTTCTGAATGATGGCCTGTCCGCTGGTCAGTTTTGGGGGTAAGCCATGTCATGTTTGGGAGACGGACCTGGCGTGCTACTCTTCTCTCCTCAATCCAAGTCTCGGGGTCATTCTCTCTTCTCTCATTGTCCAAGCGCTCTTCTTCCGCAATCCTTGCCTTCTCGCGCTCCTTCTCGGCCTTTGCACGTTGGCGTGCCTCGTGGTTAGACTTCATCAACCGCTGCTGGCGCTTCTGCTTCAGACCCTCCTCATCAAGCTGGTCATCCGGTACATCCACGAGCGGGAATGTTGGCGGCTCGTTCTCTTCCTCCTCCAGATCACCGACATCCTTGTTCCTAGCCTTCCGGATGGATTTGTCCAACTCCCTGATCCTCTTCTCCAGCTGCGCCTCATCATCAAAATCCTCTCCCTCCAGGATGCGCTTTCCCTCCTTCTTGGTTGTTTCTGATAGCCTGACCTGGAGCTCTTTGTAGTACGCCAGCTCCTGCTCCTTGGCGATCAGCTTCTCCAAGCGCATCTTAGCTGCTTGTTCCTGCAACCTTCTGCCGCTCTCCTTGCGTTTCTCCGCAGCACGTGCCAGCTCCTCCTCCGTCTTTTGCACCACCACCTGCTCCGTAAAAGGGAATTGGATGACATGGTTCCGATCTTCCAGCCCGGTCCAGTCAAGGTATTTGCTCAGCTCATTTTCGTAATCTTGCGATACGTAGCAATGCTCGCGGACGAGGTCCTCGGCTTGAGTGTCGGGAAGCTTCCCAGGGAAAGTCGGGTATTTGAGACGGAGCAGTTTCTGGAGAAATTCGGCGCTCTGGAAACGGCCCCAGTTGATGCGTGTGGTGTGGGACAGCATGGCTTTGGACTCGACAACGGGGATCAGGTGGGTGGAGGTGTAGGACGAGGAGACGACGAGGCCGTTCTTGCCATTGTTGTAGTTGTACGAGAAGAGGGAGTCGATGCCGAAAGCTGCAGAGGGCGCGCCATATAGCTCAAAAAGGATTTCGGACATAGCTGTAGAAGCATCAGTGTTAGCTTGGTCCCCGTACACGCTGGAGCTGCGGACATACTCCTTCGCGAATATCCCAGGTTCGCAACGGGCTCGGTCATGACGACGGGGCGATTGATGCCACCGCTGGAGCCGTCAACCCCCATCTTTGTGAAGACATAGTCTAGAACACCCTCCATCGCATCCCAGTTGTTGATGACATTCGTTCCGGGTTCGTACACGTTCTTGGCCTGGCCGCGCGCAGTGCCGTCGGCGTAGACCTCGTTGCCGATGAATTGGAAGGTGGTGTTGAGCTTGCGGTCTCTGTAACGCGCCATCATCGGCGCGACCGACAGACGCGGGCTTTCATCAAAGGCCCAGCCGGCACGCACGGAGGACGAGCCTGCATCGCAGCTAGGTTAGTAGGTGGGAGCTGTACAGCTGGACGAGAAGACGACTCGTACCATTGTCGATGACGATAGCGGTATTGGAGTCGCTGCGCCGGTAGCCCTCGCTGTCGATGTCGCGGATGCCCTCGAATGGAGGGTCCTTGAGCGACCATATCCTCTCAGGGCTCGGCTTCGCGTTGCGCACATCCTGCGCGGCGCCGTCGGGGGAGGGCTGGACCATGGTGTCGGCGATGGGATGGGGGT